>JAZBHA010000610.1:0-25950 GCA_037464855.1 Iselma pallidipennis
AAATACCGGAAAAAAGTGCCCGGGATCCCGGTATTCAGGATACCGGGATCCCGGTATTACCATCTCTACTTGATAGTACACTCCACCTTCTTTTTGGGTGCTCATCACCGAGGATCCTCTTAAAAAACATAAGTTTCGAGGCCTCTCAAAGAAGATAAGCTTCGTGCCCAATGATACCTGGGTCCACTCACTGGTTGTATTAAATCGAAATTAATCATATAACAGGAAGTTTCTAAAATAATAAGGAAAGCATTAAAAATCTTTTAACACTCACGGATCCAGGTATTTTTGAGCCCTGAAGTCTATATTTTGTAAGAGGCTGCTCAAGGATGTACACTGAAAAGCTTAAGTTTGAAGAGGGGCCCTTTCAGCTGGGGACCCTGAAATTTAAGCTTCATTAGTTTCATAGTGGATCAGTCATTGTTCATGAGTTACAAGACGAAGAAGATAAAAACCCCTAAAAATGTTCCCAGAAAAACATTCGTATAGGTCATTTGTATTCCAGGAGACTAAGGATCAATACAAAGCTTTCCTATTCCAGTCATGTTTCAAACTAACTCCCTTTTGGTCCATCGGGAAACTTCACACCAGCATTCTTTCTTCATTACACTTAGGATGGATTTGTTTCATTTTTCAAGTCCCCAAAGTGTAGTCTCTGCATTTAAACAGCCTGATTACCAAAGAATTTAGCTTGATGTAGAAAAATCATTATAAAATTTTGTCTGCTTGATAGACAAAAAGAGAGAAAAAAAAACGTATTTTGATTGACAACTTCTGATTTTCCAGTTTATTTAGAATGCAATGTATGTTCTCTCTAGCTAGGACCGCTCCCAATTAAACAATGTTCAATTAATTCTCTCCAAACGAAGCGTACTCTACATGATTAATTCATTGAAACGGTAAAACTTTTTATGAAAAACCGAAATTATTTCTTCCAGAAACAGAATGCATAGTTGAAATATCTTTGTTTACATAACTGGAATATTTGTGTCTAGTAAAAATTATATCCAGAGAATAAATCTTGAATTCTTACAATTTAAACTCCTCCTCCTTCTTCTCCCCTCTCCTAAGTTTAAAAAAAACAACAAAATAAAAACAAATTACGATCGCTGACCGACGATGTGGCAACATAGTTGAATCATTCTGAACGCGGCTGATTTTTCCATGTCCGCGCCAGAATGGAGTTCAAGGACTGATGACGTTGTTATCGTCCCTGTCTTCCACCCGCACACAACACGATCAGGCGATTACACACACACACACACATGCACATAACAATCCATGGTTGTTGGAACCGTGTGGGCTGCGGTTATTGGACAACGTTGCCAAATGGATGAGAGTGATTTTTTGTATTGGCGCGTAACCAGATGGCGTTCGTATTAAACCGCCATATTGATTAGAAATACAATTTTTTTTCTTGTGTTTTGATATTTTTGGATTTTGCAAAATTCAAAGTATTGATAGTATTTACGTAAAACTGCCGGGAAGGAAGTGGTCATTCCACTATCACAAAGATGCCCACATTTGTAAAGATAAATTGTGTATTTTTGTAAATGCTATCATATGAACTCTGATTTTGTTCAGAAGTTGGTTTTACGCAGCAAATTTGTAATTTAATTTTTATATGGAAAAGGAGGAAATTCGGATGGATTCTTGTTCAATCGTTAGCAATTGATTCCCTAATCTGTCATTTAAATATCAGGTTTCGTTTGATAGTGAGAATCACTGCTGGACAATTGTTAAAGGGTTGTTGCATAATTTCTGACAGAATGCCGATGGTGTTGCCAAAAAACAAGTGGAAAAGGTGAAGGGAACTTGTGGGGCCGTTACACCGTTATACCAACGGTTTGTTATTTAGCACGACGGTCAATCGGTCCAAGTAGGATCCAATAAGAAAATCTTGTCTGTACATACATAATCTTGTACAGTCAGTTACCTAAGGATCACTCCTGGTAATAGTATAGGAATTAGGAAATTTATATTTGTAATGATAAGGGATATAAACATTTGAGAAATTTGATAAGGGATTATTTAAATATAGAACATAAAAAGTAATAAAAAAATTGTTTTTCACATACTATAAGAGACCATATAATACACACATGTGATGGAGTCATACTGTTATAGAGTGTTTGTCATTGATAAGATAACACAGACTTATATTAAAATGACGCCCTAAATAACCTAGTGATAAAACATATGCATACGAATACTGATAAGATAGCGCTTCTTTTTTCATCGAAACGTCTAATACTAGAGAGAGGTGAATTTATATACAAATATAAACATTGAAACAAATATGTACCAACTGATAAAACTTAAAGATGACTGATAAAATATGAACAATGGTTTTGCGTCAATTATTATTGGACTAACGGAAATTCACCAAGATCTAGGCCACCCTTATAAAAATACAATAAGATAATTCATATTGATACAGATTTCCTTTTTATGGAATAAAATCTATTTAATATGTAATCTTAATGGAAGCTTTGTTTTCAATGGAGTTCATAGTACTATTAAGACTCTGATTTCAACCAAAAATACTACAAATTGCCCGATTTATTTATAAATATTTATAGAACAGGTGTCGTCATATCGTTTATTGCATTCTTGCCAAACTAAACCCTATTAATATTGTAAAACAATGAATTGCTTTACTGTTTTACATAGAAAGACCATTTCCAGTAAAAGCACGATGTATGTAGGTAAAATGTAGTTTTTTAGATTTCGTTATGCATGTTTGTTGTAATACTGCCAATTATTGGGAAGCATGTGCAAAAATGCATTTGTAAATGTCAAGTTCGATAATGATAAAAAGAACTAGGATATGGTCAGGATTTTTGGGGGGAATTTCTACGAAATTGCAGTTTTATTATGTATAATTAATGCAGTCAGTTTCATGAAAGAAAAATGCATATTTTTGTGTTTACACTCACGATCAGTCTTTAAAAAGTTTATAGTACACATACTATAGTGCAACTAATAATAATCAATAATTGACAGACTATTTTTATGTGATAAAATGTGATAAAACGAAAGTTTCACCCCACTCCATTATAGGTGTACAATGTATATGGCGTCGTTTGGCTGTTACCACAATGAGACGACGTCGTCGTCAGTACGTCGATAGCGCACACTAGCGTCTCTTTTTCCCGGGACAAGCGTTATATGAGCGTGGGTGTGCAGCAGCAGCAGCAGCAGTAACAGCAGCAAGAGTAGAAGCAATGGTGGTAGCACACATACATTCTTGATTCACACAAATACACACACCAATACAGTTCCCTGTTCAGCCCTTCCTTAGTAAATTTTGGTGTATACCAAGCTTTTGTCTCAGACTGTATATAATTGTAATAAGAGATTTGTAAATTTGGTAACTGAAGTGTATCTACGGCCCTGGTTCATGACGTCATAAAATCGATACTACAACGACCAACAAGTCGAGACGTACTGTTGAAAACGACAAGAGGGAGTTTCACCAGAAATTCCTGTGTCTGATCATCACAAAGTCATTGAGGACATTTATAGAAAGAGAAATGTGGAATAGGAAAATTTGGAGTTTTTTTTTTTTTAGAAAAAAAACCAACACTATTTCGACTGTATGTTGATTCCAGACATCTAATAGCTTCCAGGAATAGATTCCTCTTATTTTTCTGTTTACATATTGTAGAGAGGTTTATTTTAAATTTTCAATGGTGTTGTTGTTTGGTTTCGTATAGGAATTATTATCATGGTGGTGGAATATAATTTTAAATATCAATAAGTTACCTCACGTTGTTCTATCTATTGATTTCAAGATTAGCCTCAAGAGGACTTAGGGGGGGTTTGATTAATTTAGAATGTAAGATGCATGGTCACGGCTTCGGTTTCCCCTTGAAAAGTTCATTTACTCGAATAGGCATGGCTTCCAACACACACAGGATCGATTCATTTGTAAATATCCTTGGCAACGTTTTATACTTTTACGCGCCGACGTTGCTATTTTAAAACAAACTCATTCTTTACCGATGTTGATTTGCATATTATCAAATGACAAGTGCAGCAATAATTGACATAAAAACAGCATTTTGTTTACCGTATTTATGTCTTCCAGACGTTTTTATTTGACTTTCCGATGGTTACAGGATATTAGCTGGAAGGATAATTTTTTGGATGGCCGTGGAGTTGCGTGCAAAAAGAAGGTCGTTCGGTTTGGAACAGGACCAATGACACGAAAGTTTCATTACATCCACCATCACATCTAATAATAGATGTCTAGCTGACGTCACATGTATACCATAATAAATCAGTTTAATTCAACATAATCATTTTGATTATCTTTAAGTGTCGTGATGGACAAGTAGCATGTTGTTGTGGCAATTTTCAAAAATTTCGGTCTTCCTGATGAATGTCGTAGTTATATTTGTTTATTTGATTGTTGAAAGAAAGAAAAAAGAAAAAACACAGAACATTGAAAATAAATCGTCTGAAGAAAACAGAAATTGAAAGAAATTTTAGCATAATTTTTGTGTTTTTTTTCTGATCTGTTCGTATTTTTACTGAACCAGTGCCAAATTACTGTTAAAAGATAAATTTGTAAAATCAGGAATAAACGTAAACGTAACATAATTTCCCAAAATATCAACGGTTTATCCTGCCAGGAATACATCAAGCACCTTTAGTTCTTTATTAAAATTTATATTTATGACGTTTTGGAGATGTGCCATTCATGACTTTATGTTTGCTTGGTGCATACATATGGTGCTTGTGTTATAAACAGGCGTTTATCGTTTTCAATAAATAGAAATAACTCCATCATTAATTCCTGTAATAAAATACTCTAATAATAAAAAGTACCTGTAACTATAAAGTATCTATTCTATTCATGCAGATAAGGGAAGTAGTTTTAAAGGTTCTGTTATTAAAGGGCGGTTTTTGGTAGTACCGTGTGCACCAACCACACTTCCAGTTTATAAATACAACAAATATCGGCGTCAAGTGCAAGTGCAGGATGTGAATGGGGAGATGTTATAGGGTTTATTACACCTAAAACCAGGCCTTGGAATTGTTCTAAATTTAAAAACCCTCAAAATTGTTTTTTTCTCTCTTTTCGTTTGAAATATCATTTTGCAGCCAAAAATCCAGCCCAGTCCTTCTAGCTATCATACGTATGTGTGTGTGTGTGTGTATGTATAAATTTCTAAAATTAAGCAATTTTATGATTGTGGGTGGTATTTTTTTCGTACTTTGCCAACCACAAGTAGAAAGACTTTGGCGTGCTTTTTGTTATTTGATTATTCGAAACAAACAATAATAGTAGGAAACTTCTACATATGTGGAAACTTATAAAAAATGGAAACTTAATAAATATAAAGGGTCATGACGCTTGCGTTATTGTACTTGTATAACGTTGACGACTAGACAAAAATCGATCGGTCACCTGTTTTCCTCTCTTTCCTTGAAGTGTAATAAGAGCGTTCAGTGCACCCTAATATGCAAATACTAAATGCAACTTGACTGTTGTTGTTGAGCATGCAAATGATAGTGCATATCAAGAGAATATTGTAGAAGAAATCTTGAAACATTTCTTATTATTATTATTATTTTGCTGAATATGTATGTATGTATGTGGTAGCTTGTTTTTGTTTATTGTGGTCGCGATGCCGTTACGTCAGAAAGAACGGAATCCTGAACTCTTTTAACAAAGTCGAAGATGACGTGTACCACGGATGGCTCACGTGCACGCCCCGTCGATCTTTAACACTTCCGTTATCTCGACATGTTTGTCATTAATTCAGATTCTCTCAATAATAATTGTGGAAGACATGCTCCTTTGATAAAACTAAACATAGAAATTGTTTGTCTGTTGTTGTTTGGGTTTTGACTGATAAACGTTTACACATATGTATACACAAACACATTAACACACGACGTTATTCAAAATATGTATTAACTACATACTATACATATGTATGTACATATATTTTCTCTAGATTAAAACAGAAATTATGCAAAGTGATAATAATACATTTATCGCAATAAAATTTTTGAATGTTTATCATTTTCAAGAGGCATGATATGAGACATTTTTAGATGTTCTATATATGTATGACCAAAATTCAATAATTTTCAAAATGATAAGATTATAATGGAAACGAGAAATTATTACGAAATGTATGAGATAAAAAAGTCGATAGTTGTTCGAACAGGATATCAAATTAAAAAATATTTACATATCTGGAATAAAACGGAAGATTTGTCGTAGATTTTATAAAAATAACACGTGAACTTATTCATTGTACGTTGTTTTTTTCTTTTTTAGTTTATTACGTTTGTTGAATTGTCAAATAATTAATATCGAATTGTAATCGTTAGAACTATAACGTCTATACAAGGTATTAATAATAAAACTTCTATTTTGTCAATAAAAATTGTGTATGTTTCTAGTATGGATTCCATGACCTATACTAAGGTCGACATAAATGCGACATATATCGATCCGTTTCTACATTTCCTCAACAAACCGGAGATGAATTCTTCACTTTATCTTATACTAAACTACCGTCTTGTATTTCTAATTCATTTTGTCTATTGTTTCATCAATTTGACTGAACAAGTAGATTGATCCTTGGAGGTTTATTGATTTTTGTGGCAATTTCGTTCCTTTTAGAATGTCAGAAATAGAATGAAACTCCAACAGATCGACATTAACATACATATTTCGCTTCTCAATAGTGCATATTTATCAATTTTATTAGACATATGTTGATATCAAGTCGATTTCAATTGTTGTGCCTTGGGAACCCTTTTATAGGGGGATGACTTGCGCTGTATTTGCAAAGCTGGGGTAGGTTCTAGATTTTCAATGTATGTATAGTAACAGTAGAAAGACTCGAATAACACCCACAACGTAGCAGTAACATCACCAATAGCAGGATTGAATCGTGTGTCGTCTGTAGATCGACAACAACGAACAGTAACAAAAGAAACATAGCTAACTGCAGCGCGCGCAAACTGTGACGTAGTCTCATATTGCTATTGGTGTTCGTTGCGGCATGACGTCATCGACGTATAACGATTACCCTAGTCTTCTTTTCCTCTCGTCCGTATGTGTATGTGGTGCCCCTCCTTAACTACCGGTGTGTAGGGGTGGAGTGGAGAGCGCCGCACTAGGTTCAGTTTAGTTGGTTTTCAGCGCAGTCAGTTTAAGTACGACTTTGGTTCGGGTAGTGTTTGTGCGTGTGAGTTCCAAGTTATTCGTGTGAGGCTAGTCTCACTAGTGTTTGATAAAAGTATGGCGTAGAGCCGCATCAATAAACGTTAACGTTTATATTATTTGTTCTGTGATTTAAGTCAAATTACAAGCAAGGTGGACGAGTTTTATTATTAGATGGTGAAAATGTCCGTAATGCAAATGCAGCAAGCCAAAAGGCAGCACTGCTATTTATGCGATTTACCCAGGATGCCGTGGGCGATGGTGCATGATTTCTCTGAGGCGGTGTGCCGTGGTTGTGTTAATTATGAGGGTGCTGATCGTATTGAGATCGTTTTAGAAACTGCACGTCAAATGAAACGGGCTCATGGATTCCAGGAACAACGTCCTAATACTGGACATGGTGCCAAAACACATCGAACCGCCGCACCCGGTCATGAACATCAAAACGGTGAAGCGGTAGCTTCGTCAAGTCGCCAACAAACAACAAGCCACCATTCCAGTTCATATATGCATCATTCACGTTCAGGAATTTTAGCTGAATATCAACAAGCAACACAACCACCACCACCGCGTACTACAAGTATGCCCCGGCCTCAAATAGAAACAGCTTCAGAACATGAAGCTCTAGCTAGAGCTGCAGCTAGATTACCATCAGCAGCACATCTTGCCGCCGCTGCTCATCATCCACTTCAAAGTCATCATCATGCTGCTAATGGACGACCAATGCAGCAAGCTTTAAAACGTGGCCTATCAACAACTGATGAAGAGGACCATCATGGTCATCATCATTCCAATGGTGATATGAATGGTGCCAAGAGGATGATGTCCGTTGAAGAACATAGTAATGCAGTTAGACCGCCACTGCAACGTGGTGAATCTTTACCTGCTGTATCTTTAGCTCAACCATTTGTCGTCTCCACAGAAAGAACATTTAAACAAGAAAAACATCCAATTCGAACAGCATCTTTTGATACAGCAACAGCTTTCAAACCTAATGGTGAGCAGTCTAATCAAATCAAACGCAAAAAGTTTACAAATTTTTATACTGTTCTTGTGGAACGGCATTTGGATCAATCCGTTGTTATGTTTATTGTTATCATTGATGTTCTTGTTGTTGTTATGATTGTGTGTACAGTGATGTTATAAGATTTTTGGAAGTTTAGTGTCTTTTGTTATCGCATATCCATCACCAACTTAACTTGTCCGAATGGGGAGGTCCGGCCTCACTTTCTAGGATTTTCTTCTACTTTTTTTTTGGAGGCTGTTATTATATGGCCCAATAAAATTTAATTGCCCCCCTGTTCGTTCGCTCGTCCGCGTCCACTCGTCCTCTATCTGTGTACCTCTCACTATAGTTTTTACGGTATAATTGGCCTCGATGAATTCATCACACACATCATACCGAAGTGCTTAACAACCGCTACGTTGCCTCTTCGCCCCGGTGACCCCCTCGCGTCGTTTCCCGACGCGTCCCCTGTCAATTTAAAGGAGACCTTGTGTGACGTCATGGTATTCTATGCACGTAACGATGACGCGTCAGTGTGCTGTTTTGCTACGGCTCGCTGGCACATACAAACCCAGACACATACACATATGTATACATTCACACACACATAAGTGTATGTATAGGATGTCCCCGGTATGAGGACCCCCTCTCATCTTTATTTGTGGATCGATATTAATAGGATTTACAAATAATGATTTTCATGTTGCATCAACTGTATTTTGGCGGTTTTTACGTAATCCACATTTTAAAACGTGATTAGTTCAACTGTTGATTTGTTCAACATTTCTGACAGCAGTAGTTTTTATGAAAACGTACATAATCCTGAATATTTCATTGTAAGAATAACATACAAGATCGTGCAATTCATTTTTCTAACAAATAATGAAAAGTATCTGTAATGTTTATTCTGGAAGAGACGGCGACATCGACCGAATCCAGGGTCTTTTCAAAACGAGAAAAAAACCATTATGTGTTCATAATGACTGACGATTGATTCAGTTTTATTGTTCAATTAACAGAAAATCAATTCAAAGAAATATTCAATGGACGAATTGCGTCTGGTCGAGTCAATTGTTATTAGGTGGAGAGGTGTGTATAGTATAGTTACGAAATGGCCATTTGTTGTAAGTTGTAAAGGTGAATGCTTTACATATTTCGAAAGATGTTCGTGTTCAAAGTCCATGTTTTTTGTTTTTTTGTTTGTAATTTCCTTTAAAGATAAATTACAAACATGTATAAAATGCATTTTTATGCCATCTCTAATTCCAATATAATCGACATACAAAACATACGAGTTTTGGCCTTTGGTCTTGTTGTTGTGCGTTGATATAGCGCTTTCACTCCGGGAATCAATATGGTTGGCGACAACAACTTGATGACGTAGAGACATTTTATTACGAGATTCTGTTAGTTGTTAGTTCTACTACTCTTGTGAAGAATGATGAGATCTCAATACGAATCTCTACTAGTGAAAGAGAGTAAGATGATAAGATTTTTTTAAAAAAGGACATTTCTTAAATGACAGGACCGGTTTTCTTCTTGGCCATGTCTGGTATGACCGGTTCTTGTTGTAATAACACCCAGACTGCTATTCTACATCAAGAACCGGTGAGAGAGCTCGCTCTAGTAAACTACGTCATAAAACAGCTTTCACAATAATAACGAAACGCCGTTTTAAGAAGATAAGAAGGCTTTTTTTAATGGTTGTGTTTACCTGCATAACAGCAGTAGCAATAGCAACAACTCAAATGGATGTTTGTGGCCCCCTTTCCGACTTTTACCGTTGCAACAACAGCATTTGCAGTACAATAACCCTGTTTCTTGTTTTTTTTTCCTATCAAGGATCTTCCAATAAGTTTCAATATAAAATTTATCAAGAAATTAGGAATTTTGTTCGTTTTGTTTCTTTTTTTTTGTCTTTTACAATTGTATTTTCAAATAAATGCCACACACGTCGGTCCAGGGGCGGTCAGGTTAATGAATAATTGAATACATGCTATGGTACACCATGTTGAACATACAATGAAGAAAACAAAAGAGTACTCGTGAAACCAGTCTGGCGGGATGTTGTTTGTACATTTTGTGTGTGTACACGACGACCTTGAACAGAACTTTCTCACGGGTTACACACAACAACCCCTCGACAATGCACAACAGCGTTGCATCTGCCCAGTGCAGTAGAAATTTTACCATTATTGATAGTAGTAGGTAGTGGAATTTATAGGAGAGGTCTATAGAGACCGTATACATAGTATTGTTAAATATTTAACTGTGTTAGCCTAGCGGTAAACAAAATCTAACACGCTGTTAAATTTTGATGATGCAACCGGACACACATGTGATTTTTAGCTTGTTTATCCTAGTTATTCTTTTAATTTTAGTCGTAATTTGTTGATCATAGATTTAACAACAAGCCTCTCTATACTATAGAAAAGTGCACATTCGATATTTATCGATAATTCAATAGTTAAAGCGATTCATTTCAAATATTTACAAGTATTGTGTGGAATTTTGATTGTTCATTGTTCTTTATAAAATAAAGAACAAATTTGATATTTTAAATTACCGTAACGTAACAATAGATGTTTTGTTCCTTTTTCGATTATAAAAGTTTCGTTTTGCTTACTAGTTTTATGGCGCTTTGTTCGTCTCACCAAATAGAAATACAACAACGAGAAAAGAAATTTGTTGAAAAAATTATTTATTCAATTATTTCTTAAATTATTATTATTATTATTACAGTAGAATCTCGAAACCGTGAACAAAAAAAAACGGAGGCTTTTCACAGTATCGAATTTGTTCATGTTAGCGAGTGAATAAAAAAAAATTAAATATGTGTTTACGTCCTTCATTAAACAACGATTTCACAAAGGGTTACTAGAAAAAAAGTCACTAAGAATTGCAGGTTAGCGATAAAATTCAGGTAAACCCATAGAATTGAAGAGTAGTTGGCTAGAAAGAATTGTTCACATTATCGAATTATGCGCTGTTCACATTATCGGATTAAAATTGAGATATTGAACGTTCACACTAACGAGATGTTCACAGTAGCGCATATTCACGTTAGCGAGATTCTACTGTATTTCTAAAACTTTCATTAAATACATAAACTAGAAAATAATGTTGTTCTACATTGAGTTCACATTAATATTTAATTAACGGTCAACACGTGGATTTTTCTTTATTGACTTCTTGAGTGTTTAATAATTTATTAGATGAGCACGTGTCTATAGATCAACCAGTTGTATTTCATGAAATCTATCTTATTTATAGAAAATTAAAATTATTGATCGTTCGTTAAAAATTGTGTTTACGAATAAAAAAACGGGTTCGAATCCATTTAAAGATATCCTTGAATCTGTCTATCTTCACATTTCTCAATTCCAACAATTTGATTTGTTTTTGAAAACACATTTATTTATTTATTTATTTATTTTGGATTACTTTGTAGAATCTGTAGAAACAAATCACCGGAAGTATCTTCACCTGGTTCCGTTTTAGTAAATTTCTTACACCCCTATCCGTTTTCAGCCAACAATTATACTAAATATGTGAATATGGTCCACAGGTTGTAAAAGAAATGCTATAAATTAAAGAAAAAAAAAACAGATGGTTGATATTTCCGTTTTCTTCTTTCTTTTCTGCCTGAAAAAAACAGCTGTCCCACGACGTAAGGAAATTGATAATAAAAACATCTCCTTATTTTCATTCTAGGGTATAGTTTGTTTGAAGACAACGGTATCATCGAACACCTGTCTTCTTTGGGTCAAACTGATGGTATCACCTCTACCTCGCGGCCAATTTCTTTGTTGTTATATGAGGGTTAAAAAGACGGAAAAAAAGATGCGCCTCTAATCAGTTTCACCTGTTTGATTTTTTATGTTGATTACGTTTTAATTGATCTTGGATTACGTAACACTGGATTTTCTCAGGGGATCTCTACTTGGTTCTCTTTCTCTACTTATAGATTTACGTTGGTTTTTGTTCACATGACCCTGTTTTGAAACGTGTATCGTTACGTAGTGGTTTTTTTCTCGTGTACAACGTTAATCGTTACAACGGAAGTGCGTCATTGTGTGTAGTGTTGCCACGTTACAATAGGATATTATCACGTGAATTGAAAATAATAATAATAATAAAAAAAGGACATCATCACTGTCGATAGACAACTGAAAATATGTTGTTTGTCTTCAATAAAATATTTATTATCAATTAGAGGATTCCGTTATTCCGTTCCCTTATCAAATACTTTTTATTTTATATAAATGTCATTCATCATTATATTATATTTAAAAATAGATAATGTATGTATTTAGTTATTCAAAATGGCGTTAGATTAAACGAAATTATGTGTTAATGGAAAATTTTCCTCCTTCCATTACTATTATTATTATTATTATTATTGTTATTTTTTCAATTGATTAGCGTTATATCTATTTATGTTAAGAGGCATTGATGTTAAAAATCTCTTATTGAGAAAACTGGTTATATATCGTATAGCTAATGAGTCACTTGATATTTTTTTTGAATAGCAATCAGGTATACCTATAACGAATAAATAATAATAATAATGCTAATAATAATAGAAGGTCGACTGAATCGTAAAATAAGTCGTTTATTTTATGTAAAGGTAAACATAAAAAAATTTGTGTTCAATAGACAATATACGTGGATGTATTATAACGGGCAGCGCCGAGTTGTGCCCCGTGCCAAGCTTTCTCTCAATCTCTAGTAGGTATAGTTATGTTGAAACGATAGGGTGGGATTGGGTTCCTGAGATGTTATTTGAAGTGAGAGAAATCGAGAAAGGGTAGTGAAATTATAATCGCACCATCTGGCTTGTCTCAAACAGAGAAGTGGCAGCTAGTTTCTACTCGTTTTACAACTGATCAGAGCCAGAGCGCAACTCGATCCTATTTTGAAGGCTATCTGATTGCGGGGCGCAACTCAACGATACTGATTATAACACCTGTGAATTTTTATTATCTACCTATTGGTAATGACGTTTCCTCTTATTAACGTCGTCTGTCCACCTGTTTTTGGCAACCATTTTGATCGATGAAAGATCAAGTTGTCTGTCCACTCATTCACTTAACTGATGATGTTGATGATGATAAGAGAGTCGACCGTCAGCAACAATCTAGCATCCATTACAAAATTGTTGTTTGAATTTATAAATAAACATCCTTTGCCCTGGATTATCGACCGCAGTTCCGTATCTCTGACCCCCCGTCTGAAACATTCTCTCTCTCTTAATAATTCCAATTTGTATTTCGTAACGATAGAGTAAGGTGATGGATTTGATATTGACAAAGACATAATTGACAATAACAGACAGTATGTTGTAATTTTCCACGATTATTATCATCAATTAATCTATTTAGAATTACAAATAAACAAGATGATTGTCAACAGTCAAATTAATTCTTGTTTTTTTATTTCGATTTTCTTTCAATTTTAGCCCCAGTGTCTGTTGCTAGTGCAAATGGTTCAAGTTCAGGTTCCCCATTGAATAATCGAACAGGTTCACCACCTGAAGCAAATCCAGCTGGTACAACTCAACAAACACAACCAACCACTGGAACTGGCCAGAGTCCAATGGCTGCATTAATGTCAGTTGCTGATAATTTACCACCAGGTAGTCCACGTTCAGCTGGTGGTAGTCCACCAACTAATACTGTACCACGATCAGCTTCACGAGGTTCACAGCATTCGCCGAATTCTACAGGTAAAATTTAATAGAGAAAAACTAAAAACCAAAAAAAAAAACTAGTTGTTGAACAAAATTGGTGGAATGGTACAAAATTTCTTATAGCTGGCTCATCAAGTGGAAGACGATCGTCTGGATCAAGACATGTATCATCGACAACTGTTACATCAACCGAAGCTGGTGGTGGTGGTGCAATGGGTCCAAATGCTGATAATATGGCTGGTAGTACAGAAAATGTGGCAGCTCCGGCGACACCAGCCACTACAGCTACATTAAAATGTACACTTTGTCAAGAACGATTAGAAGATACGCATTTTGTTCAATGTCCATCTGTGCCACATCATAAATTCTGTTTCCCTTGCAGTCGAGAAAGTATCAAACGACAGGGCGCTGGTTCTGAGGTGAATAATCAAAAATTATAAAATTACCCAATAGAAATAATGAAAATTCTTGATTACAGGTCTATTGTCCGAGTGGTGAGAAATGTCCATTGGCCAATTCAAATGTACCATGGGCATTTATGCAAGGTGAAATTGCTACGATTTTGGGCGAGGAATATAAAGTGAAGAAAGAACGTGAAACTTAAAAGATATTTTGAAGAGATTTGTAGGCTCTCTCTCTCTGTCTTGTTTGGCTCGATCAAAAAATCGAGAATAATAATGTTCGTCTCTTGAAAGTTTTAGATATGTTAAGAGAAAAGAGGCGATTTGTTGATTTCTGTGCGTAATAATTAAAAAAAAATGGCCGATTGAACGAATTGGATTCAATATCCGATTGTAATAATAAATTTGGAGCTAGAAAGGCTGTGTTGAAATATTTAACAAAACATAAAAAAAAATATGTAGTTTTGTCTTGTGGACGAGCGAAGTCCAGTATGTTTGCCGGTTGTATAACCACCAAGATAGTATATTTATAAACAAAACAAACAAAAAAAAGGCTATTGTCGCCGAATTTTTGTACATACGTCGGATAGTGTGATCAGATTTTTATTTTCATTTGACATGGGACAGGAACGACTTGTAGTCGTTTTGAACGATTTTCCGTTTCATTTTCATTTTTTATTGTTTCGACTAGAACTTTTTAATTTGAATGTCGTGTCAGCTTTATATAAGTTTTTATTATGTATTGGACTCTTTATGTTGTATTTTGTAAATAATATGTAAATATAGAATAGATATATATTGAAGAAAAAAAAGTCGTGCTAACTTGCAGGAAATTATGTACAAAGTATAATTATTTAAGTGAGTTAGCTTGTAAGTGTCTGGATAAAATTTTCAATAATAACGCACAACTAGTTAATAACAAGCTTTTGGATTTTTTTTCGTAAATAGGAAAAAAATTTTATTACAAACTAGTTGGTTGGCCAATATAATGCGAAAACTTAATTATTGTTGGGAAGTATGATTTGGTTTTATTTTTGATCATTGTAGGCTTGTTTTTTGTTTTTTTTGATCAATTCTTTTTCTGTTTGTTTATTAGAAAAAGTGCTGTAAATATTGTATATTCATCAGCTCTTTGACGACTCATTGGAAAATCGATCCGATTTTTAAAATACATATATGCCGTGTTGTTTTCTTTTTTTGAATTGTGTTTAGTTTAGAAAGTCTTGATGAAGAAAAAACAAATGGTATCTTTGGACCATATAACTTTTTCGTTTTTTAATTTTTATGAAAATACAAACTAATTTATGGAAAGTAAACCTAGTCAAAACGTGAAACTTAAACGTTTCACACATATAGGAACTCAAAACTCGCTGGTATATTGTAAGAACGATAATTAAAAAAAAAAAAATGAAAATAATATCCTTGATTAAAAGTAACTTTAACTTGTATATTTATACCGTGTTTGAATGTCCAAGGTCTTCGCCCCTTTTTCTCAATATTTGTTTGGTTGTTTAGTGAGAATACAACAGAAAAATCAGAAAATATTAACAGAAATCTTTGTTTTGTTGTCGCCCAGTTTGGAACTTAAATGAAACCAGTTTATTCTTCCTAAACAATACCTCAAACAAAACTGACCATATTTGAATTTGTATATTGTATAGACCTTGTATATAAATATTTGTAAGACACTTTTAAAGGAAAATATGTGACATTGTTAACCGAAATTTTTCGATAATTTCACTTCAAATACATATTTCTTTTGTTGTTGGTATTTTAATTTTAGAATCATCTTTTAAGAAATAGTATCTCATTCAATCAATCTTGTTCTACATCAGGTAAGACTTCAATTACAGAATGAATTGTTGTTATATAGGAGTTTACCTGTATGTAGGTGTTTTTCCTCTGTTTTTTTTTTTAAACAATTTGGTGTGTGGTAGTATTGGTGGCATAATTGTGGAATTTTGTCAAAAAAATAAATAATAATTGGCCCTAAAATAAAATATAATAATAATAATAATTATAATAATAATAATAATAATAATAATAATAATAATAAATCGACAATTTGTAATAATCGAGTTTTGAAAATTTGTGATAAATGCACAGATATTTGTATTGACAATGTCAATCTCTTGTACATTTCTTTTTTTTTGTTGTTTTCCTTTCAGTAGTTGTTAATTTGTATAACAACTGACAAAATTGATTTGTTTGAAAGCTTGTACAATCTTTGCTGTTAGTTGATGTCAAATAAAACGAAATAATCAATGTCTAGATGTGTTTCAATTTATCAAAGAACCCTTTCTTACAAATACTATCCGAATATGATGGTTATAACATGAAAACAAAATTGTTATAGGGATGCTCAAGAACAGGAATCCCCAATGGATCAGAATAAAAAACCTGACATTAATCTAGAAAGTCATATCCAGAAGGCAAATATTCTAATGGATAAGGTTGATAATGCATTGCTCGATATTCGAGATGTGTTAGTTTTGAGAAAGGCTGAAACTGAAACGAAAGCCTGTGGAACTACACCACCACCCTCACCGGTAGATGAAGAGACAATTTTAATGAATTTGGAGAACAATACGGGAATAAATGGAAAAAATATTGAAGTACCTGTGGGAAGACTTGATGTTATTGAGGAAGTGTCGTCGTCTACATCCTCAACATCTTCAGGTATTCATTTTTCAATATCTCTAGAAATTGGGTTAATGTTGTTGTTGTTTGTTTATTTTCAGAAATTATTCGTGTAGATCGTGGTTCAAGTCCAATTGAAAATCCACAGAATTCCTCCAGACTTATCAAATCAGTGTCTGATTATAGTTTGAAAAACACTACACAGAATCACAGAAAACTTGTTAGAGATCAGTGTCATCAATTCGACGGTGATCTAGTTGTGCTATCTCGTAAAATACCAACTGAAGATAAATGTTTAGGAACAGAGATGATCACTCAAATTGAACCATTTATAGGAACTGAAATAGATGTAAAAGATAGTGATAAAATGATAGAAAATTTTCAAAAATCTCGCACATTATCAGTACAAAATCTACCATCAATTAATATTGCTGGACGTCTAGTGATACAAACTGGTTTACAATTGAATATTAAACCAACACAATCAACTAATATAATTGGTAATCATCAGTTATCAAATGTCGGTTATAAAGAAATTCAAATGATTGAAAAACGAGAGAAACGTGATAATGCTACACAGTTACATATCGATGAAATTGATAAGAAAATTGGAAGTCCTCTGTACGATGATAAAGATGTGCAAGTTACAGATTTAGAATATGATAATAATCAAGGTGATCATCATCAATATCATCGTTATCGTTCCAGTTTACATAGTGATATTTGTACAGACATTCTACAAGAGGATGATGTAGTGGAATGTGTCAAGAAAAAATATGCAGTTTCTAAAGATTTATCTGCTGATATTCAATTTTTATTAGAATCCTATAAAGTTACTAGAAAAAAATATAAAGCTACACCTGATGACTTAGTGGGTAGTGAACCATCGTCATCGGTATCATTTGTTAGTTCCAATATTTATGAAACTTTGATAAGTCCGGAAGGATTACAAAAACAGAATTCATGTAATGGTGCAAGTGACTCAGTTAATGATAAAATATTAGGCTTTTCTCCATCACCAGCGATACTACAGCGTAGTTTATATAATGAACAAATTGATGATAATTTAGAAAATCTACAGATTCCTGAGAGGGATATTTCATCTCGAGAAACTCATGAAGATTTATTTGAGAATAATCGAACCAAAAACGATGAAAACGTTGAGAAAACAAATTCTAATATTGCTGATCGAAATGAAACAAGCAAACGTACAGATACTATTGGTGATTTTGTTAAAAGTCTTACTGAAGTCGATGATTTACCACAACATGGAGATTATGCTGGACGTGAATTATCTATCCAGGATAACAAAAATAATGATGAGACTGTGATGAGAATAGGCACAGGAATGTCTACTTTTAAGGAATCCTCTATAGATGATCGTCTTCCAGTTACACCGCCAAGATGTTTATTAGATTTGCCGAAGTACAACAACAGTACAACATTAGAACTAGGTGAAATTAGTTATTCTGATGGTGAATTACCGTGTGCATGTAATGTTAGTATTGGTGAAATTCATAATTGTGAATTGAATAGTAAATGGGCAAGAAACAGAAAGAAAATTGATAAATCATCGTTAAGTATTACAAAACAGAAAACACTCTATAGTCATTGGGTGGCTTCTTATTTGAATAAAAAATCAAAAAAAAATGTTGATAATAGTATAAGTAATTCCATTTCAAACTAATTGTTTTTTTGGAGTCAATAAATTTTTCCTTTTAAAAATCGCGTTTTATTATATTTCAATGAAATTTTTAAAGAATTTGAAACGCCGCCACTGGTACACTTCTGCACCATCTAGTGGCTATTCGCTTAGTTGTGAAGTCAATGGACTCAGTCGATAAATATTGTTGATCGTTCAATGATGGCAGCACTATCGTCAGTCGGTAGCAGGAGGCAGCAGGAGGTGGTTAAAGTAACAAACAAGAAAAAGAAGATGGCTGAAACGTTGATGGTGTGTTCGAATCGTGTCGTAAAACAAAAATAAAAAGAAAACATCGGGGGTGTAGAAAAATGTGCGTAAAATCAAATCATAACAAATACTAGTGAGAATTTTCGAGAAATTCCAATATATATTAATTAAATGGTTGAATTTCAATTAAAAAATTATTTACAATAAACTAGAAAATTTTAAATCAATGGGGACGAATTTTCAAACAACATTGATCAATTTTGAAGACTACCAACAGCAGAAACAACAACAACAACAACAACACCAATACCAACAGCAGCAGGAGCAACAACAAACATCAACAACAACCACAGCGGGTGTCGTGTACAAATCTGTGTTGTTCCATCTTCATCAACATCGATGACCACCTGGCTGTAAAGCCGTCTCTTTATCAAAATATAATGGATATTGTTTATTCAATTATAATTAACCAGAGGATAGTTAAAGTGAATTGGTGAGTTGGCTGTATGGTTATTTGAAAAATTTTCTTTCTAGTATACGTTCATTAACACTTAACCTTTTTTACAATTTGTGCGAACAGTAATCAAAACAAACGATTCGTTAAAAAGGGGGAATCCTTCCAGTATCAGTTGACAACAATATAATCCTTTTTGTTGATTAAACATGAACACATAGTCGGAAAGTAAAATTATTCAGTTTTGTTTTGTTGGTTAATTGATTGGGCAAAAGTTATGGTTAAGAATCTAGCACTCGCCAACGAAAACAGGCATGGCATTGCATAATTGCATTGTTAAGTATTACCATTTTAGTACCGAGATACGGTAATATTTATCCTACTAGTGTCATATAGTCGATTTACAAGGATTTGTTCAGTTTCACTACAGTAAAACTCGGTTATAAGGAATTCCACAGGACCCCCACACACAAATTGGTTCGTAATAATCGTTATTTGTTTTATCCGTAAAGTTGTAAAAAAGTACGTAAATTTTGCCAGAATGAGAGTCGAAACGTTTTGACGATTTGTTCAAATATTGTAGGTTCCATTAATTATACTTGTTTTTCCTATTATTACGTGCATATTTTATGGTCCTTAATTAATTCATTGAAACTAGAGGATTCCACAAATTGTCTTTTATTTGTTATAATTTGTATGTACATAATATGCAGATAATCGGTGTCCCACCGTAAAGTACCTGCCTTATCCGATTGTATATTAAGAGATTTGTTTCATAAAAACGTAGATTAGAATTAGCAATATTTATGTTTTAAAAGAGGTAGGTGCTTCGTTCATTATATCCGTGAAAAAATTGCACTAAATAAATGGACGTTTAAACGTTCATGTAGATTTGTACGCTTTAGCCATGAATTCGTTACAACCGTGACTCTTATAACCGAGCTTTACTGTATTCTATTATTATTATTATTATTATTACATTGTGGATTGAATTGTAACTAGGTGGCTGACCGACGAAATTGTTGGCATTTACTCAAAAATGCGCTTTTTTGTGACCTACAACTATTCTAATGTGTTAATGACCCATTATCGTGTTCCAATCAATTTCAGACGACAAGTTTAAGATTTAAATAATTCGATCTTAATTTGACGACTTTCAATTTTTTTTTTGCCACCTTCGCATTTTTATGTCGATTTTAAGAATTTCGATAGATTTTGTTTTAATTGTCCACAGTTTTATTATTGTCAAAATTCAATTGAAATGTAGACACGTTATTTAAACAAAGCAAATTGTTCGCAATCATTTGATAACAATGTCAATATATTTTAGAACGAAATACCTAACAATTATTGCGAAAATATATAACTTAAAGACCTTTTCTTATCAATTTTTCTTTGTTATAATATAGTGAGTGTTTCCGGAAATTTTTGTTCGATAAAAGTTCAATCCAATTTTAGATAAATCCATAGACGTAAAATTTTAGAATTAAATGGAAAAAGTAGAACAAATATTGGAATGACAAATTCAAGAAAGTTCACCTCATCAAAATAATCATATTTCTAACGAATAACTTGTCTTGTCTATAATTAATTCTAGACAACTACTAGAAAATTCTCTTTAAATTCTAGATAAAAATCTAATAAATTTAATATTATTTAGAATGATATAAACAAATATTGTATGTTATCAAATTGTTGTTTAATTTTCTCTTAAATCAATCGTCTGTTGAATGGCCGTTTTTTTTAAGGAATTTACCGGAAAATTACCATAAAATAAATACTGTCTTGAATCGATAATGTGGTAAAAGCTTAAAGAAAGAGAGAAAAAAAGTTGTTTGATTTTTTCGGTCCTCAATTCAATCAATTAAGCTAGAAGAGGGTTGAACGGAAATAGTAATCGACGAGGGTAATAAAAAGCAAAGAAATTGGTAAGAATTTTATATTGTTAATATTCACTGAATTCTATCTTCTATTGTTTAACAAGCCTGATTTTTGACTAAAATCGTAAAGCATGGAATTGTTCTCCAGTGAGACAAAAAAAATCGCGACAGACTGTTTTTTTCGTTAAAATTGTTGAAATAACTGTAAATTTATTTATTTATTATTTTGGGAATATTTGTATAACTGTTGAATGATATGTTTTTATAAAAAAAATCAACTTAAGATGGATATATTGATACCTATTTGATTCTCGTGGAAATTTTTGTTGGAAAAATAATAAAAACAAAAATAGCTATGATAAAGTCACAGTAGATCTTTAGATAAAATTCCATTCTTTGATCGATAGGTGAACCAAAAAAACACAATTATTTCACAAGTTAAATTTAGAGTTTAGATATAGTTGTAAAATCTCTTCATGACATCTTTCTTATCTAAATTTACGATTTTTAACTGGAACTTTGAAATAAAACCGTTTGTTGTTATCATCATAATTACAAGTGTTGTGATAAAATTTATGTCGTATTTGTTTTGCAAATTATAGTATAGTATGAAAAATCAATTATAAATAATATCTGTGTCAATTAACATCGATAAAAAAAAATCGTATTTTAATATTATTTCGTATGTGATTGTGCCTGGTGGTAATCAACTAACAAAGTAAGTTGGCTACCTTTAGCTCTTCTTAGAAGACATTCCAAATGGTCATCGACTTTTGCAAATTGTTATTTCCCTAAAAATCTACAAATAAACAACAACTTTTACACACACACACAGAAAAAAAAAGAGTTTTGCTTTGTACCTATATGGAAGTTTTTGAAAATTTTTTCATAAATTTTTCTCTTGACATTGTTTTTATTGGGTAATAATTTTAATATTCAATAATTTTAATCATTCCCTCTTGATAATAATGATAGGTTGTGTTGTCTTGTTGACTGCATTCCGGACAAGACATCTCACATCTTCGGAATTTTGTATAGGGGTGTCTGAACTCGGAACGGTATGGATATTATTCAATATAAATTCTAGACGATAATTTACAATTTTATGTAAATAACTCGAATTACCGAATATTATTCCTGAACACGTTTTTTTTCTAATTAATTATGCGAAGTGTATTGTAATTTTCATTTTTCCCATACTTTAAAAATATCATTTTTTTTTACAGTACAGTAGTCTAATTTAAATTTTGCCTACAGTTAATTGAAGATAATTTATGTAAGGTTTCCTCGAAATTATTTTAAACAATTTAGAGAATCTTTGTAACGCTAGTCGTTTTAATTTATTATCGACAATTTCGCGGTCAGTGAGTTTGTCATTGCTAATGTAATTATTCCAGATGAAAAATAGGGAGAAAAAAAGAACAGTTTTTTTTTTTGGCTGGAAGGTCCCGTATTTGTGTTTGATTGTGAATTTGTGGTATGCCGGTAGATAAACTAAGATTGTTGTTATCTAATCATGTAGGATTTATTTGGTAAATATATAATTTTTTTTCTTTCTCTCTCTGTATGTGATAGACTTGACGATCTCGACGGATGCCTCCGTTGGTGGAGCATTGCCGCTTCCTGACGTCCATGGAACCGTCCCGCAATGGAGACATGGTCAGCTCAATTCATCATCATGTGGGCGAGCGAACAACAACAATCCACCATCGTAACACCGTCAACCCCATTACACCAACATTATCAACAGCCCTATACGATTACTATGCACAAGGTGAAGATGAATTATCATTACGCAAAGGACAAATTGTTGAAGTGTTATCAGAAGATGCAAAAATATCAGGTGATGAAGGTTGGTGGACTGGTAAAATTGGTGATAAAGTTGGAATATTTCCATCGAATTTTGTCGTATATGATGATCCAATCAATCATGTCAATTCAATTATAGCTGATATACATCCAATTCAGATTAATTTCTTCGAGCTGGAACTTGAAGAAGTGATCGGTGTTGGTGGTTTTGGTAAAGTGTATCGGGGTGTATGGACAGGACGTGAAGTTGCTGTAAAAGCTGCACGTCAAGATCCGGACGCTGATATTTCGGTAACATTAGAAAATGTTATTAAAGAAGCAAAACTGTTTTGTTTATTACAACATGAAAATATTGTTTCATTAGAGGGGGTGTGTTTACAAGAACCAAATTTGTGTTTAGTGTTAGAATATTGTCGGGGTGGTTCACTTAATCGTGTATTAGCTGGAAGGAAAATTAGTCCGGATGTTCTCGTCGATTGGGCAATACAAATTGCCAGAGGCATGGACTATTTACATTGTGGAGCACCTATTTCACTTATACATCGGGACCTGAAAAGTTCGAACGGTAAGTTTCACAAAACACCTAGTTTTTGTTCCCTAATTATTGATGTTGTCGAAGTCGTTTTTGAAAGGAAAAAACTTTGTAGCGTGGCGAATCGACCGACCACGTGCTTCGTTTCTGATAACAGTTCCCGTAGATAGGCTACAAAGGTCGTTTATTATTAAGTAAATTGCCGGAATAAAAAAAAAATTGTAATAATGATATTAAAACAGGTATTTTGCAATAGAGTTGGTGTTTACGTAGTATGTACATAAGTGTATATTGCAAATGATATTTCGCAATATCGCCCCTGGGAAGTATCGTTCTTTCTCTAACTCTACACACACAGTTATCTCCCTTCTATGATAAAATCTTGTATTGTATTTATATTTGATGGACGGACTCCTCCATTCGGATAAATTATGTGTGCATTTTGCGCAATTGTTGAGGGGAGATCTCCTCTATTGCATCCAATATTATTATAATTAGTTATGTGGGCGAATATTCATCGATTTTGATTAACTGTGTGTTGTTATTTCGTACCTATACTATACATACATATAAACCTTTTTATTATCAACTTTATGGCTAATGATATAGTGGAATTGTCTCCTTTTTTTTCGTCTCCTTTGTTTTCCTTTATAAAGTCGGCGATATTGTATAGAATATTTTATGGCGATCTAGAGAACGTTGACACTGACGTTCGCGGACTATTCAAGGTGCATCTTTAACATAGGAAAAAAAAACTATATAAAATGAAATACGTTAATACCGGATAGATAAATTCAATTTCCTCTTGTAAAATTCCAGAGATTCTTCGTATTTCGTATTCTACATGTACATACATTTGCTGAATTTATAAGCATTTTTTTTTCCAAACCAAGCATGATAAAAAGTTTCATGTTATACCAAGATTTTGGTTATTTTTTCACAAAGTTCTCTCAAAATTATTTGGTAATGTTATTAACAATTATTAGATTGATTCCTCATTAGTTAACAAGAATATAATTTCTCTATTTTATAATAAATACAGTTCTTTGATGTTTGTTTGTTTGTTTGCGAGAATATTTAATCAGTATTTTTATTAGAGTTGTAATGCAATAAATGATAAGGAGAATTAGTTACGGAAAATCTACAAATTGAAAATTTAAAGTGTTACTAATACCACACTAAACATGATCTATTCTATTTGGTTCAGTTTTGATAGAGTTCATTAAAATTTCATCAAAACTTCAATTAACTATTAGCACAACATACTGTGTTTTTCTCGACGACCACCTTGACCATATTTTTTTTTGCTATAAATAACAACACCCCGAGGGTGATTGCTAAACTTTGTATGGGTATTTTATAATAATATTAATAAATTTTATCTATTCATTTATTAAGAACATGTGTGTATTCTTCTGATTTTTATAAGAAATAATATCTCGACATCAATCAAATTCCACCATTGCTTCTTTTCCCATAAAGTACCTTTTACATACCTTTATGATTGACCTAGAAGAACAGTCATCGATCTTTGCCAGATCCGTTTCGTAAACATACATATTTTACGTTACGTAAGCATTATGATGTCAATAGCATCATCAGGAAAAGTGCTTTGTATGTCACGAATATACGTGGATGTATATTGTACACTACTGTATAACATAACAACCCCCCATTTGATTCGTTTATATACAACTAGGTACATAATGAAGTATTGAAGGGTAGGTTGTGTGTGCGAGTCTTTTTTTTTCTCCTGTTATATTATTATTGTTTGTTGGATATAATGGTCGCGTGGATGTTTCTAATTTATTGTTTGAAATGATTGTAACCCACACGATTTTATATACATAGTGTAGAAGAAGGAATAAAATTGGCACAGAAACTGTTGTTGTTGTTGTTGTTGTTGTTGTTGTTTTTATTGTTATTTGTGATCGTTTAATAAAATAACTTCTAGGGAATTGGATCGCCTTCAATAATCCTATTAGTGTCTGTTTCTAATCGAAATTGGGCTTGGGCATACCTTAAACTACCTCTATTATTGGCCCTAAGATAGCCAAAATTGTGATAATAAACAAAATTAAAAAGAAATAATTTATTTTCGTTATATATGTAGAAGAAAGGATGTTGTCATTATTATTATTTTTTGTGCCTTTGCCACTACAACAATCAGCCTTGAACTGGAGTCGGTCATAATACGTTTTTCTCCTCTTAACTCTTGTCTAAATTATAATTTAATAATGATTGGGTGCTAGAAATATTATACGTCACAGAATTAAAATTTAATAATAAATGGAAATTAATTGGTATTATTATTATTATTATTCTATTAATAAGAATGAGTTAATCAATGATTTTTAATTGAAATTTCTAAAAATTGTCTATAAATCCTGTAAATTTTGTTTGTTGTGATAATATGAGTTATGATAGCG
>JAZBHA010000610.1:30253-41241 GCA_037464855.1 Iselma pallidipennis
TCCAGCTTAATTCTTTAAGTAGTTTTTTTTTATATTATTGATTATTATAATTATTATTGAAATAATTGTGTAGTTAAGTAAACTAGACTTTAAAGCTGTTTTTATTTCTTTAATAGTGATGATTGATGATTGCTCTTTGACCACGTTTCAGCGTGTTTTAAGGGCTTGTGTGCGTTTTGTTGTGATCTTATATTTTATTTTTTACTTTTTTTTTGTTGAGTGAAACGTGTTCAAACTGCTTTTTTTTTAATTTTAATTTTTCATGGTGATGGCTCTTATTTTATGTAATATGATTTTCAATAAACATTGTAATAATGTTTTTTTTTTAAATTACTGTTATTTTATTTTATTATTATCACTAGCATGTCCTTAATTACTGGGAATTTTGTGTGGTGTGTATGTATGTGCTTCAGACTGCAATAATAGTGTCGCCATATTACATTCTTTTCGTTTTTTTTTTGAACTTTATCTTTGCAATCTGAACAGGGATTTTTACAATTTAAACAAGAAATTTTAATAAAAATCTTGCTTTTCTTGTTTTAACTCACTAAAATGTAATCTTTTTAATAATTAAATAATTAAATTAATTCAAATTAATTGAAAAATTGTCCTGTTTTCTAAGGCTATATGTAAAAATTATGTGTTGTTTGTTAGATAGAGTTGTAGAAATTTTGCTGTATAGTCTTAGAGTTGTTGGACAATTAACTGATATCAGGTATTAACCAGTAATATGGATGATGGAGTTTTTGTAGTCAACTGTTGTGTTTTTTTCGGCTTTCTTCGTTTCTTGTTGTTTGTTTCGTAATTGTTGAGTTTTTTTTCCCTTTAAACAAATAGCTTGAAGTATATTGAATTTGTTTAAAGCGACGCTAGAGTGTTTATTTGGGTTAACAGATTTCATTCCACCTGAAGACTGGGGTCCTGAATATCCAATCCCAGGAACTGTTAGACATAACGTACCGATACCGACTCTATATAGTGCTGATGGTAATTAATTAATATATTTATATATAAATGATATAAATATGGAAATATATTATTTATAGGCCAGAGACCTAAACCGAAATTGAGTATTGTGGAGTTAGTCTTGTATAATATTGCCGCTATGCTAGCAGGAGTTGCTTCCGGATATGATGTACGACTGTCGAATGTGTCACCATTGCATCCTAGGCTACAACCAAATCGGTATTGATTATTGATTATTCATTTCTTTTCCTTGTTCTCTTTATTGAGTAAGTTTGTATTGCAGGCCTGAAATTGTGGATTTAGCTTGGCGACCTGTTGAAAATCAAGATTACGAATATTCCACAACATCTGGTTATAGTCATAATACGTATCATGGTCCAACACGTCATTGTCGACCGATGTTAACCAATTCCCAATTAATAACATTACAACATGAAGAACAGAAACCATTAAGATTTACCGATTCACCCCAACATCATCCACCACCAAATCCATCGCCACGACGCAAATCAAGTTCAACAAGTAATGATGGTTCTGAATTGTATGCACCATATGAACGAAATGCTACAATATACATTCCTGGTGATTATCAAAACGAATCACATTGTCCTAGTTGTTCAATACGTCCGGAACCAACATATAATTATTATCAAGATCATAATTATGGTGGATATAGTTCGGAATATAGTGGAACAACTTTATATGGTTATGGTACTGATTATGCTTATGATAACCCCAGTAGTATAAGTAGTCATAGTGGTTCAAGAACACCACAACGTCATCCAGTACAAACCCATCGTCGGACACCATCAAATGTTTCTAATGCCAGTTCAACAACAACAAGTGGTTCAAATATTAATCCGAGTTTTCGTTTAGAAGATGAAAATCCATCAACATATACACCAACACATTATTTACGCCGCCAACAACAATATGAATATGATTATACGAATTACACGCGACAAAATTCGCATGATTCCAATTTTGAACGACCAACAACATTAGAAACAACAACAACAACAACAACACCAAATATGACAAAATTACGATCGAGTTTAAAACGAAATAATTATAATCAAAGTCAACAACAATTATCTGGTGGTAATACACCGACGAATCCAACACCACCGGATAGTTTAACCAGTGATGATAGTTCATACGTTTCAGCTAAAGATAGTAATAGTTCAGTTAGTCGAGTTCGATTCTCACCGACAACATTAATCGATTTACCAGCACCCGGACAAAATCAAGATCCAACAATACCATTACAGGCCAGAAGACCTAGACAGAGGCCCTCTTTGACTGATAGAGAGTTCTTGTCGTAAACTTGTTTCTGTGTGGTGAGGCGTTACATAAAAATGGTGATTACTCTAATCACCACCTAATCTATTACTAGTCGAATTATTTGTATTATATTATTACTATTATTATTATTAGTATAAATAAGAGTGGTGATCGCCCCATTTTGCTATTTTGGCTGTAAATTATCATTGTATTTGTAATTAATATTCGAGTGTACGTACTTTATTTCGGTCAAGTCAATGCAAGGAAAATGCGATTTTCCTTTGCGTATATATGTATATTATCACTGCTCAAACATAAAATTGTGCATTCAAATAGTAATTAATTGAGTCAACATTTCACAATCCATAGTGCCTGATTATTAAGCAGCTTAAATGTACAAGTGATAAGATGATAGTGAACGTTATTTAGTCATTTTTTGGTGCAATTCACTCGAGATTTTAGTCGAGACGACATGATTTTTATACTCTTTTTGTTTTTAAATGTTCGCAATGATATTTAATGATGAAGAAAATAATTGAATTTAATAGACAACATTGCTGCCTTATATAAGATTTAATTTAATATTTTAATTATATTTCTAATTACCCTAAGGGTGGTGGAAATTGATTTGTCAAAATTTTTATTATATTTTCTACTTAAATTATTATTATCAAAGAAGACTGGCTTAACATTCCAAACGATATCAAAAAAAGAAAACAATTGGCTTTGCTTAGTGAGAAATGTGTTCGTGTAATAATTATGGGTTCGATCTTTAGCGAGTACACGAAACGACCAAGTAATTTTACTTTTAATAATAGTGTTATAACATATGACTTTATCCATTAACGTATTTAGATTCTTTCAGTGTTAAATTTTAAAAAACAAACAAGACATACAAGTATTAAAAAAATAATGTATTATTGAATGTGATCCGGGAATGATTATTTGATTTCTCTTTACTATCAATATGGTCAAATCACTATTAATTGACTATTTCAGTTTTAAAAATTCTATAATAATTCAGTATTGAATACAAACACACAGAACTGTAAATATATATATTATACATACCGTAGATTTTAGTTAATAATAACACTTGTGGCTTCCACATCATGAATGATCGTCTTAAGATTTATTTATTGAAATGAAGAAGATTTTACGAGAAAAAAGTCAACTTGTGTATTATACATTCCGAAATTCTTTATATCACAAAAGAACTTATACTTAAATACTCATTTGTGTGAAATGTAAACAATTTAAAAAAACAAAACAAAAAAGGAATAATAATAGAATTTATAAGAATTTGTTGTTTCCTTTTGTGAATTTCCCTGTTGGGGGTGACTTGTTGGGGATAGAAGAAAGAGTTTGGAAGTAGGTTCGTTTTTTATTAACCAAAATTTACAGATAATGATGATTTTTATGGTATTGAAGGTACCACCCCTTCAACACGAAATATGGGTATCTACAAACTCAATGTCGTGAATAGGATAATAATTTTATACCTAAATTAAGAGTCTCCAGATAAAATCCACGTTTTTTTTGTTTATTTCTTCTTTATGGAAATAGTAATGATTGATTGTTAATACCGGATTTTATCGAGAAATTCTTGTATAGTTTGATAATTTCACTATAGAAACACACAAGTAAAAAACCCAACAATACAAATTGTTGTTCTAAAAAAGTCTTTTTATCACCGATGCAGTCGCGTCGAATTCCATTTTTTTTATACACAAATCACCGCAAGGCGTTCATTAAACGGTATAAAATTTCAAAGAAGAAAAAAAATCAACAATAAAGCTATCAAGAAATAAAAACTGTTGAAAAGAAACACAAAATTCTAAGTAATTCAAGCGAAAATAAACAGAAAAAAAATTATTTGAAAGAAAAAGAAGCAATTTGTAAAATAAAAACATAATAAAAAACAATTTATTAGTTAGCAGTCCTGAGGTATAATAACATACCATATAAACTCAACAACCTATATAAATATGACCGATTATGACGATTTCTTTTGAGACACACTTCCACCGGACTGGGCTATATATATATAACCGTCTTCGACACTCTCACACGGTTATTAAATCACCGGTAATTTTACCCCACCTTGTTGTCATATATTCATCAAAACGCCATCAGTTACTGTGGCAATTCTCCTGATCTTGATTCACATGATTACTGTCAGTTTGAGATAATGTTGTCGTAGTTGTTGGTGGTGGTGCAGGCCGAAAAGCAGCTGCATGTGGAAATCTCGTCCTACACTTTGACACGTATTCTTCTATTTGTGTATCGCAACTTCCAAAATCACCTCGTCGTAATGCGTCCAGAACGTTAACACAATTCTAAGAATACACAACAAACAAAAATTAGAAAGAGCAAATTTTGTCATTTCAGTTTACCTCTAAATTGATGTCTTTGTATTTATTATTGTCAAGATTCAATACAAGGTCTAGGGCTGTTGTTTGAGTTTTTGGATCTAAATGGTACATCATTTTGGCGCACTCTAAAACCGCTTCTAAACTATTTTGGTGGCTTTCTAAATATTCTTTATTAAGTTGTTGAGCATCTTTTCCTTTAAATAAGATTTCGACTTCTTTTTTGACTACTTCTTCAACAGCTGGTACCCAATTTTGATTCTGACTGATTGTTACTTCATAAAATCTAATCAAACAACTATGCAATTTTGCATTATTGGGAGAAACTTTAAATGCTCGTTTCAATGATTGCAACATCAATAAAACTTTTTCTGAAATAAAAAATAAATTGTAAATAAATAACGAAATTTTGGTAATCAATTCAAAATACAAACTTTTCCTAAAATAGACTTCAAAGGCCATCAAATGTGTTTCTATTCGATTTTTCGCTAAAGTCTGTAAAGGTTGAAGGAACTTGATTGCTTGTTCTAAAGGATCTTCCACCTGGTTACACAAAAAAAACACATTAAAACCCTGGAATTTCTACTAAAATTGACAAAAATTACCCTCGCAAGTTTATCAGGTATCAGTTCATCCAATTGAGGAGCATCAGCTTCAACATCGCCTTGTTGACGTGATTTATGGTGGTGATCTCTTTTGACTTGAGCTTCTCTGGCTTGGGCACTTTCTTGTTCTGCCTTTCGACGAGCTTTTCTTTGTTTATTTCGTAATTTCTTCAACTCTGATGGTGCCAAATTTTCTATAAACAAGAAAATATATAAATGTTTTGATGGTTGTCTACTGTAAAATATAGATTTTGAAAAACAAAGCCTTGATATAGTTTTATTGTTCAGAACTATTCAATAAAACCAACTTCCCTATTTTAACTAGTAACTAATCAGGAATGGTCGCAAGGCCAGTTAACACCTTCATTAATCATGAGGTTAAAAGGTACGGTTGTCTAGAAATTAGATCCTTAACTAAATTAAAGTTAGACCCAAAATCAGTAATACAATTCGACATGGTTTGTTATTTTCAATCAATCAAATTAAGGTGTGCTTAGTGAATAGGGTAATCGACATTCCTATCGATGACTAATTCACAAAATTGACACACACAGAAACCCTTTTTATTAGAAGTTCTTGTTCTTTTCGAAATTTTTATCGAAAAACAATCAACTTGAACTTTTCAAAATCATCTAATTTATGAACGTTATTAATTCTGTATACCTACAAGCGCCGACAGCAAACAATACCACCTACACCTTTTACAAGCATATTTCTAATTAACAGAACTATACAACGTAGGAAGTTGAGATGATTTCAGCACAGGAAATTGTTTTACTCTTTTTTTTTAAATATATGTAAATACACCAAAAAAGTGGTAATAATTGAACAATAAACTGGTGAAAAAAGAACTTGAACAAATTTGGACTTTTTCAACAAACATGTTACAACATAGTTCCAAATCGTGAGTCAATTTTTTGATGGTGTCTTCAAAACAAAGTAATATTATATGAAAAGGAAACAAAACATGTATTTGTCGGATTAGTATTTCCTTTTTGCAATTAATTATTAAATTGATGTCGTTGTTATCGCCGGATCAAAACTCGGAATTGTTATGTGAAAGTATTATTTAAAAGCTTTCTAATTGATTTTGTTAATTTTGAATCTAATGAAAATTTAGAGTTTAATTGAAAAAAATAGAGGAGAAAAAAGGTGTTAATTATACAGTTGAACTTGAATTTGTTATGTAAGAGATTTATTGGCTAATTTGTGACACTGGCACCGAATATTTAAACCATAAACCATATTTATTTTCGAATAGCATATCAACCACACCTAAACCAGTTGTTGACCCTGCACTCATATGTGTAACAACACCTGATATTCAAAAAATAAAAATAAAAATACATTGATTAAGATAAGATTCTGATTTATCAATATGATCAATTTACGGATGAATGAGTGGCAAAGTTAGAAATCACAAGTAAAATCAGAAAATAGAACAGGAAATATGCCTCGTAACTATTAATTGATAATATTGAACAAGTGAAAAGTACGTATAGGATTCTATTCATTCAAATATTTTTCAACAAAACAGTGAATTCTTACATAAAATTATTAGCTTTCATATAATATAATATATATTTCTTAAATTGTGCAATGATTGCGATATTTTTGACACTACTAGAGCAACTTCCAGTTATACTTAAAATTTATTAAAACAACAACCACAACAACAACAACAACAAGAATCGTTATTGTAACTTTTTTTTTCTAATTCTAAACGAGAATTTTTTTCATTCGAATAATGCAATTTCCTTCAGTTAAAATTGTTCACAGAACAAAACCTGTAAATAATCGATTCAATTTATTGATAGACAATAAACGAATGATTAAAGCGAAAACAACAACAAATCCAAATACGGTTATCGTATTGATTATTGGAAATAGAATTGATTGACATACATATATATTTATAAAGAAAGTTAAAAACGATTTTCTTTGTTTTCGAAATCAGATAATAATTGTTTGGATATTAATTAAGTTTCGGTCCATTTTAACAATCTAAAGATTATTACGCTATTCAAAAATTATTCCAGTTGTTTCCTCGATTAATTAGTTGCACACCAGAATAATAAAAGCGCAAATTCGTTTTCACCAAGAATAAATTAAAATTTATTAAAACAATCAAGAGTGAATGAAAAATTTTGAATTTTTAATGTAAAAAAAAATTTTTTTTTATAATTCTTTGCAGACTCAGAGCCATTTTATCCAAAACTATATGGCGAGAGATCGAATACAGCAGTACCTAGGGAATATGAAAATCTTAATGTGGGCCTGCACAGACTCAAATTTATTCCACAAAGCTTTAATATGTGAAGAGATTTCAATAGGGAGTCAAATAAGAAACCTACGTCTGTTAAGCAAGTGAAATAATGATAGAAATTTAACATATCATTTGCAAAGAATTTCAGGCGTGTATTTGAATATAATACACCTGATATTTAATATTAATAAAAAAAAGAGGTCAACAAGTCGTCAATTATAGAGCAATTTCATCTTGAGTATCTCTTGCTACATAAAATCAACCAAGGCTTTTCTTTTTAGGGATACACGGAGACAAGTATTTACAACTGGCATTAAAAATACTGCCGGACATGAAATACGGAAAATTATGAGAAAAATTGAATCAAATTCAATGTAAACCTTGACTATAGGTACATATTTAAAAATATCTTGACACAACTTGACAAGAAGAAATTAAAAATGTGCCTCAGGTTACCCTCAAACAAATTAAAACAACTAAACTGTTGTTGTGTAGATGATTTCGTAACAGTTAATTTAATACAAAACTAATAACAAAAGCTTTGTATAATTCAAATTCGATTCACGCTAGGAGAACATTTAAATAATTTCCATAACTCACACATTCTAATCTTGAAAATTGTTCGTTTTCTTATCTTGTTTTATATTTGAAGCGTAACCGGTCCTTAACTAATTAACAGTTAGGAGAAAAAGTATTAACCGACTCAGTCATTGACCTTTAAAATTTTTTTTTCTTATTCAGGGAAATTTTAACAATGGGTACGTCCAGCGCGGTTAAGCACTTAACAACGGTTGACAACATATCGTCAGCTGTGTCGTTCAGCGAAGACAAACCAGTTGCAAGTTGCAAGATAATTTTTAAAAAATTCATTTTACATACTGCATTAGTATAAGGTGTACCAGTTGCGATCTGACATTTAACCCCATGATATAAATAAACGTATGCAACTTGCCTTTTACTTCAAGGCAGAATTGGTACCAACACGACCACGCCTAATCATACAATAATTGCAGCTATAATATAGAACACACCCAATGTCCCACTACTGACGAAATTCCAAACCAGAAATAATTAAATATAGATCGAGTTAAATAGACGTTTTTTTTTAGATTAAGTCATTAACCTGATAATAATAAATTAAAATTTATTATTTGCACAAATAATAAATGATCTAATAGGTTTAAAAGAAATGTGAAAAAAGAAATGATTGATGTTTAGAAGAAGAAAAAATTATTATTTTTTGTTTCATCTGTTCAATATTTTTTTAACAATAGCTGTTGATCGATTCATTTCAAAAACCATTTCACCTGTCAATTGAAAAACCGAACCATTCACTTACAGATTTTTCAACAGTTTAGAAAAACGCAATTATTGTTATTTTAGCAACTTTCCAATATCAATCATCGTTCGATAAATATAATATAAATATGAAACTACTAATAATGATGAAACTGTTTGATTTTATTTGCTTTGTAAAGTATATAATCTAGTTTTTTTTTTGTGTGTTACATTATTATATAATTTTATTATTATTAATAGTATTGCTGATTTTTTTTCCAAACAAGTTATCATACACACCCGATCTGTTGTTTGCGATTTAATAATAACAAAGAATATATAAAAATTGTAAAATTAATATTAAAAAGATTACATAAACTAATTAATAGAATTCTAATATATTTGTTTCTTTCGAGATTCTACCCTGTGTATGCAATTCTTCAACCTTGTAGCGAATCATGATAATGAGGTATTTTTTGCCTTCCTTTAATAACTTAAGAATAAATAATGGATACAGGATCTAAGAATTAGTCTTGTTTCACAATGGGTGCACGTTTGAAATGGAAATGCCTAACAACGTGGACAACTGTTTGTGAGAGGTCACGATCTGTCCAGGCAATTATTGCAAAATTCAACATTTCAACCAACTACCTATAATTTTCTCTACCACAATCTTAAAACCATGAAAGACAAAAAAAATTTAAATATTCAAGTTATAATGTTGGAATGTTTCAAAAAAAAATGTTTCAAGTGACTTCAATACTAGATCAAGGTAGGAACTGGACTCTTCTTCCTTCACTACTGAGTTATCTCATAAAGGATTCTCTATTAATCATTTATAAATATATAGTGAAATTAATCGGCGCCATCGTCAATTGACCTTCCCGGCCTTGATCATTCATGACCTCCTAGTAAGTAATGGCGCGTGCCTGATTTCATTTTCGCGTAACCAAATCTGTTGTAAAATAAAGAGAGAGAATGGCGCGGTACGGTGTGGTGGGTGTTTTAAGCGAAAGTTATCTTGGAACTTGCAATATAATATACTAGAATGACTTCCACAATGGAACGGCCCTTGCCTCAGGTTACAAACAAAAATGGTCTACAAGATAAAGATAGATATAGATACTAATCTTGTTGTTACAATTTGAACTAACAATAAGTTGGAAAGGTTTTATATTTAAAAAGATTTAAAAAAAAACAACAAATGTACAGAGAACAGAGTTACGTAACAATATTGTTACAAATACCTTCTACTGGAATGATTTAATATCAGTTTTTCAATAATTAAGTGATCCGGATGTGATAGAAGTAGTATTGAAATTTTATATTTAAGCTTCCGGGCAACTAAATAAAGATTCTATAATAATTATTATTTACATTCATATATAAGTAAACATGTAAAGATGGTTTGAAAGGAAACGCCATCATCCATATCAAAATTCATAATCCGTTTGTTAATTTCTTTTGAAAATTGTGCAAATTAGAAATGAAATTTGTTGTTGAACAACAATAATAATAATCATCGAATTAACGCCAACTTGCGTAATAATAACATTCTATTCCACTTGTTTTATGGAAAAATTAAAAATTTTCCTTTGAATAAAATCAACTAATTTTCATTTTCATAGATTAAAAATATAAACAAAATAAATAAAGTAGATATGAAATTAACTACATATATGTCGTTATTTGATTTACGCAATATTTAATTATAATACAATGTTTCCTAGACCAACGCAACATCTTTCATGTACAACAATAATTATGCATATAGGTATACGATTTTGATAAGGCGTTATGATAGTTGTACGAATTTCCACATTGTTTTACAAAACAATCAACAATATTGGAAAACTATTAATTTATTCACAAAAAAAACTCGATTTTTTTTCTAAAGTAAAATAGGAGAATATCAACCGGTGACAAGGACAATAGATACATTAAGATACTCATTTATGGTGAATTTCCGCGTTCCATAAAAAGAAAAGACGTTCGATAGACGTCTGGTCGAATAGAAAATCAACATAATAGGAAAAAGATTATAATTTCAAAGAAACGGTTCAAATAAACAGTTTCAAACAAGGAAAAAATGCAGAACAATTTTGCGTAAAGTTGTCAAGTTAAAACGACTTTTTTTTGTTGTTGTAGAAAAACCCATCTTTTTATTATTTACAACTGCATCTCTCCATCAGGAATTCTTGAGATGCTCTTGAAAAT
>JAZBHA010000611.1:6754-23618 GCA_037464855.1 Iselma pallidipennis
AACAAAAAGATAACACAACGAGAAACAATTGGAAATAAAAATTAATAGCTTAGCGAAGACAAATGTACAACATGCTACCTACCATAATAAAAAACAACACCACCAATGCACGTTCTGATTTTAGCAGCCGTAAAATTGAAATAACTGCCCGAGAACGATCATTATCAAAAGATTTAATCGAAGATATGTTGCTTGCATCTTATCCTGAACATAAAGACAGATAAACAATATCAATAAAAAAGTTATCTATATTTGTTAATAAAATGCATTTGTTTTTGTGTCAATATAAATATACAACTAATCAATGAAAAATTGTCGATATTCATCCCGTTTTCCTGTTAGCTTTCTGATCGTTCACTTTGATGATGGTTTCCTAAGGGAATCTGAGCTGGTGTATAACCTAATAGAAATAGAGATTTTCATACGGTGTTGGGAATTTTTTCTATGTCTCTCACTTACTCTCTTATCTTTCTGGTTATATAACTTCCTTTTTGTTCTTTGTCTTTATATATATAGTACCTATATGCCTTTGGAAAACAATCCCACCCCTTTTATAGGTATAGTATATATAGAAGAGTCTGATATTCGTGAATTTTAGTATCCATAAAATTGAAATTATGGAACGAAAAAATCATTATCAAGCTCTCTAGTCAGTGGATATGTAATGGCGTTCTTTTTGCTCTTGGCGATTCTTCAATCTACAATATAAAGACTGATAGAATAGCGTTATTATTATAATGGAGTGAATTTTCGCCTTAGGTATTGAGTTTCAATGGTCGCAATATCTATAACATATTGCTGAATCCTTTCTATCCCCAAAACAAAAAAAAAACTCAACATATATGTACATAAATAAACGTTAAAATTGAGACACTTTAATTATTATTATTATTATTATTATTATTATTAAAATTCATTTTAGGCTTTATAATAGAAGTTTTATTATAAAACAAGTTTCAAATTATTGTTGTTTGCAATAAGTTAGCAAGCAAACCTGAAATTAACTTATTCAGAGAAACCTTTCTGTGGCGCTTGTTTGCTTTTGTCGAATAAATTATACGCGCACAAGGACATGTCTCATCAACATATTGTTTATTATGAGAACGTAATTAAGAAGAATATGGACTAATCGAGACAAAAGCGCTTCATTATCCACTTGCCGAGGACTACTGTCGTCTTCTAGTCAAGGATGACTGGCTCTACAGCATAACTCTACACATTCTTAAATTTGAGTCATTATCATCATCATCATTATCATCATACTTAAATACTATATTGAGTTTATACAAAAAAACTCATGTAGCAATCTAGATACTCTTATCTATTAGAGTGAAAAAACTTTTATACAAATTCGATGTCTTCAATAAAGTTAGAAGTTGATTAAGTATCAGAAACGACAGAGTTATTTAATTAAAAGTTGGCTCGAATATTTGACATTCTATCCGGGAATTGTTGTTATATTGTTCAGTTTATTATTGATTCGATCAAACTGTCAATCATCTGTTTGTTTAGACAGTCTATGTACATTGCAAAGACAAAAAATCTTCCATATTATTCTTGCATTTATATTTGGCCGGATTGTAATTTTTAAAGAGATCATATTTAAAATTACCTACAGCAACAAAGTAAGTATTTAAAAAACATTTATGAAATTAACTTTATAATTGAAACAACTGGAAATTAAAGTATGGTAAGAAATGAGATTGGTACCTAATGAAGGTTTCTCTTGAGAACCATTTGTCAATGGTGTTGAAGTCTAGCATGAAAATAATAAAAAACTCTATTTTGACAAAGAAAATTGTTTTTAAGCTTTCGGCTCACAATTCAAATACAGAAAGGCATAGAGCAAATAACATTGTTGACTTTATATAAAACGTGAAATGTCGAGATTTTTTAATATTTTCTTTCTAAACACGTCTTTCAAGGAACGCAACGAAAACGGATCAATACTTTTTACAATTTGACAATTTGACAAAACGATTATTTTTAACGAATAATTTTCGGCGCGTTTTCACAAATTCATTTCAATTTCAAAGTAAATCATGTCTACTTGGCTGTTTGTATTTACTGATTGCGCGGAAATATTTAGGTGTTTGAAAATTCGAAAATAATCGATTCCCAAACATAAACGATGTTAATCAGTTCAATACAATAACGTTATATTAAGTCGTCCCCCGTTTGCTTTGCTTATAATGTTTGATTTTGAAATTTCGTCGCCGTCACCCCATCGAACACGATTAGGAAGGATCCTGGCGCGTCCCTGTTTCATCTTTCTCCTTCTTCTTCTTCTGTTTCTACATAATTCAATTGTGACGTCTTTAATTCTCATTTTGTAAATGCAATAACTTGTAGAAGGGGTGGCAAGATGTAAATTTTTGTTGTTGTTGTTGTTGTCTTTTGTTGTTGGAAGGGTGAAATACTATATAATATATATATTTTCACCGAGAAATGGTATAACCTTTCCAAGCAATGAAACAATAAGACAATGAACATATATATATATATATATATATATAGTGGAAAAATTCGTCTTGAATGTAAAGCTGCTTAACAAACATAGAGAACAGGAAGGAAACCTAACAATGGAGATGACGAGACCGACGGAGAAGAACAATAAGTATCCAACTTGAGCACAACGTTATACTGGGCCTTAGGGTATGAAACACCCCTTTCTAAACTACACATTTACACAGAGATATACAATACAAAAGGAGATATAAAAGTATACCAGCTTTAGATTGCAATATGATGGTTGGAAAAAGAATTCAACTGCAAGGTGCAGCTGTTATAAGGAAGATTTCCAACGATATACGTACGGAAAAACCCGGATTTTCCATGATTTTTCTAGCACAAATCTACAGTTTTACAATTTTTAAAATTTTATAAATTAATGTTTACAACAAGAGATCCCATTTCTTTCAATACATATGTTATTTGGGAGATTTATAGTCTTTGTCGGGTTGGAAGTATCGATAAACTTCTATATATTTCTAATCTGTTTCGTCCTATATGATTTGAGATCGATTGATGTTAACAACAAGGCAAACGCGTCCTGTATTCCGACTTGGTATTTTTAAAACATATATATATATATATATCGTAAAGCAGGAAGGCCATTTATTATGCTTTAGTCTCTTTTTTCCTGTAAGTTGTATGTGGAGACCGTATCGGCTTTACTATGCGACTGAAATATTAATGTGGTAACGAAATCATATTTCAAAATGTCATTCTTACCAAAGATATAAGAGAATCCATCAGAGTTCAGTAAAGATAATATTATTTACAACATGTTGAAGACAATTTATTAGTGGTGGTTGGTCTCTAATAGAACATATACGGTTTGACAGCAACTTAAAAAAAAAACAGACCATCCAGCCAACGAATAAAACATCAATATTTATGTAGTAATCGATTAAATATAGTAGTTGGTTTTTTTTCCCATTTTGATTAGATAATTTGTATTTTTACATCATCATATATTTTGCCAAAATTTCAGACTCCACTTGGCGAAATTCAGCTCCTTCCTCCCTCTAAACCAACTTACCAACTTAACTCATTACACACTAAACAAGTTAATTTTCGTTTTATATGATGAAATCTGTATAAGTTTAAGAAACAAACTAATTTATTACCGATTCCGGGAAACAGAAACTGAGAGTGGGTGGAGTTGTTTGCGCTAAATCATTATAGCAGTCAAGTCCTTTTTCCGGATGGAGTAGGATATCGTTTCCATAATTAGAAAAAAAAATGGATTTCAACTTTACTATCAGATTATACCCAGTGGCAGCTTATTGGATGTTCCTAATTATATTTAATAGCATTATCTATCGATTATATTTTTTAATTGCGAATTTTCTGCAAAATTGATGGATCTGACGTGATGCTATTGAACAAAATCAATAGACAATTTCAATATACCGCAAATTACTAGAAAGAAAACACAAATCTACTGCTGTACAAATCTCAATATTTTAGTGATATATTCTTCCAGTGTTTCAATTTTACAACTAACAAAGTTAACTAAACTGCAGTCATGTTTTTCTTCTGATAGAACTGAGTTCGTTAAACAGTACAATAACAAGTTTACTGTTATGTCTTCCCGTCAAGTTTTTGCACTTTTTCAAATTAATAGCTGTTGTTAACTGTCGTTTTATTCCATTAAAACTCCATCTAAAGACTACATCAGTTCAATGCAGTTGGCAAAAACTAGTATTTTGATAGATTTTTTGTCGTCGGATCGACTTGTTTTATTTCGAGAAAAATTAAAGATCGTCGAATTTTCTTCAAGAAACAACATTATTTAGAGTTGAGAATTGGATAATAATTATGAATTAAAATGAATCGTTGAACATTCGTGTTTAATAATAATCTTTCCCTTTCAAGGACTCTCAATTAAACTGATTCAACCCTTTTACGACTAGTTCGAAAATGTTTGCTTAATATGGCTGACATCCAATATTAGCGAACAGTAGAATTAACAGCAATAACATCTACCTATTACGCACAATTCACAACTATACTGACAATAGTGCCACTAGGAGGTCTCTCATACCTTCGAAATATGACGCCGGCACGATTTGGAAACGTATAGAGTCTGTTTCTATTGCCACCTGGGGGATTGAGGCGCACCGTTTATAAACAGTTGCTGTCTCGATGGTGGTTCACCAAATGCTGATCTTGAATACCCCAGTTGAATACCGTTGTAGTATAATAATTATTTTATACGTGCCTTGATTATAACGTAGATAGACAGACTGTTTCTCATTAATTGTTTAAGAAATTAATACACTTTGCAAAAACTATCTACTTATTATCCTCAGTAAAATTGAAATTTCGGGATTAAAGGCCTTTTAAATGGTAGCATACTTAATGATTTTCTTGTCGATTTTAGTTGGTCGAGCGTTTTTGGGCAATTCTCCATTGCTTTTGTTATTTAAATCTGGGAAAGACTCGGTAAGTTACTTTATAAATTTCAATCTGGATTTGAGTTCCCTTAAAACTGGAAAGGATTAAGGATTTAGGGTTATGGTTGTGGAACGTAGAGTTCAGTACTGGAATGGGGGATACTGTCACAATCAACCTATCTCTCTGGCATCTCTTTTCAGTTGTTGGCGGCGGCGGGATGGCCATCAGTTTCTAGTAGTTGCAGATTTGCATTAATGCTTTTTGCAGGTTAAATGTCAACTCAAGTTTTCGCAATATTGTTGGTCGAATTTACATTGTAAATCCTAGACATGTACATGGTAAAACTGAAAGTAATCAAGGCTTCTACGAGACCACAGCTTCAATTGGAATTTCGTACTATTATCTCGGCTTAAATGCAACTACAAATATGATATTGAAGATATGATATGCACAAGAGGATTTTAGAATTTAATATAAGTAATCTGCCGAACTTCGTGTATACATAATGCAAAGCTTGGTGAAAACTTTGAAGTTTTTACTTGGTTTCGAAATTTCTTAATGTTCAACGATGTATTAACTAATGAAATTTCATGGAAACAATAGAATAATTTCTGAATTCTTTTGTTGACGACCTAGTTAATTTTTTTTTTGTGCTTTAACTTTTACATTGAAAGTTGTCCTAGAAGATTTTCATAAATTGATTCGATTCAAACTCGAAAACCCGGTGCATGTTATAACTTCACAGTGAAAAAAATCTGAAAAAGCTCTCATGTAAAGTTCATGAATTTTCTATGTAATTTAGCGCACTCTATAGTGGATTATTATTCAAAAAAGTAAATTGGAAGGCACGAGTAACAATGAATACATTATGATCACTTCAGGGACTTGGGCGGTTTATGTATTAAGAATTCTATGTATACTCGCAGGCATCAAAAACTTTATTTTCCATCCAAGCCTCCAGTCTGCATAACTTTATATAACTATACTTCACACAAAGATTTTATCGTTTTTTCTCTTCCGGTTTCACTAAAAAAAAAATTGCAAAATTCTCTCTATGACATACTTGCATAAATGCATTTCGAATTAATTTAACCATCTCTTCACTGTGTTGGAAAATTTTTTGGTCAAATAACCACCACCAAGTCAACAAACCACAAATTGAAATACCCGTTGGAAGTTGACGTTATTTGCGTAGGCACGTATAATGTACATTAGAAGCCCCTTAAATGGCAGAGCAAGTAGGTAGTGACGGCATATGTCGTTGATGTCCAGACATTATCCAGATTTTGGTGATGAAATTTCAAATTCTCCAACAGGAATTACTTTGAAATTTCCCTGGGTAAAGATTTCACTTTATATTTATAATAGGTACGCTTTATAAATATTATCTGTGTACATAAAATAATAAATTTTTTATGTACAATAATATCTATATATATTTGTGTGTATGTATGCATCATTCATTAGAACGGCACTCAGGTGTGTCCTGAAATATGTTGAAAATGGCCACATAATGGTTGGCAATTTGCATTCCCATTAAACGATACAAATTTTTCAATAAAACTTTGATAATTAATAATGCGCGCCGTGTCGGGAAAATGTATTAAACTAAAATTGCTGGTAAATGAGGGTGCAATTCCGGATGCTTCCCATCTCACTTCTAGTTATATATGAGAATACGACCCAAAACAGGATAAGGACCTGTCGTCAGTTGGTATGAGTTGATTCCAAGAAGCGGCTATACCTGTATAACATTATGCGGTGAGCATAGCTCGTAAATCAGACAACCAACAACGTCCACATAAATACCAGCTGTGATACAAGTTCTTCATTTACACGTACCATACAATACACATATGCAAATCTGCAAACATTAATTACAATTTTCTTCAAAGGAGCTTTTTATGCGAAAAAGTAAACAGAATCAATAACGTACTGTTTTTTAAACGGGAATTCAGCAATAAAGGATGTTTTGTTTTAGTTTATTTTATTTCTGAGATTTCTGCCGACGTTTCGCTCCCGTTCGGTGCTTCTTCAAGGCTCTCATTAAGTTGAAGAAGCACCGAACGGGTGCGAAACGTGGGCGGAAATCACAAAAATAAAATAAACTAAAACAAAACATCCTTTATTGCTGAATTCCCATTTAAAAAACAGTACATAATTACAAGTCAGCAACAAACAATATCATGAACAGAATCAATAACGTACAGTCGATCGGAAATTTTAAGAATTTGACTTTTTTAGTGTAAATGAGTGGTCAGCTTGACGAAAGAATACTGGCAAGTAAACGTTGCTAACCAGATGGAGAGAAATTGTCGACCCTTTCTGATATTTACTACCTTACCAACGTTTACTTGCATATATTATACAATATTCCATTGTCAAAGTGACCACTTAAAATCTACAATATACTCGTAAAAGTCAAGTTCTTAAAATCTCCAGCGGACTGCAGTTTCTCAATAAAATCGTCTAGAATTTGAACTTTTGAGATAATTTAAATTACTTCATAAATATTCATGCTAGAAGAATTATTTAAAAAGCAACAATTTCAAGCATGAAAGCTCATTCGATGATGAATTTGCTTAAATAAACCACTCAGATATTACTCGTTTGATATACATTGTTTTGTTTTTTATATAAAGTAGCATATTGAAATAACCTTATTATAATAGAAATGAGATTTTTTACTGAAAGCTGGTGGCAGAGATTAATTTCACATAAAATAACGTCTTGGCCTTTGATGTGATGTGTTAATATAGTTTGCTATCTTAGTAAGCCACTTTGGAAGGTGATGTAACTCCAAGAGTAGTTTGCTTCAAGATGTTTACTGACAAATTGTTGAACACACAGATGGTTGAATAAAATCCTACTCGCTGTCTGTCAGACAGAAATTACCTTATTGTCCTAAAAGTCAATTTATTTCTTGTCTGTTTTTAATTTTTAAAAATTGTTAAAAAATTGGATCTTAATGAATTTATTGGGAACCATTCGTCTGTCTCTCTATATTCTGGTGGTAGATAAATCGTGTCGATTGCACGCTATCACCGCCACCGTAATCGTTCTAGAATTGAGTGGAGTTGAAAGTAAAGTGGTAAGAAAAGCTTCTCTGATCTACTTTACGTTCGGGGTTGTTCTGTGTGCAAATTCCCATCGAATCCGAAAGACCAATATCCTGATTACATCTATACCTTACAATTGACCACCAGCTTAAGTCCACCCCTAATCATATAACCGAATTTCCACCAAAACTACCACCACACTGCAGTGTCTGAAATGTACGACCACTCCCCCGATTTTCCTTGGACATAGCCTCTCCTACTCACGCGCACACAATGTTTAATTAGAAAGCACATCGTTGTTGTACGTTTAACAGGAATCGCCATACAGAGTTGAACAAGGAATTGTTAATCGGACTAGAAATTGTTTCAGATGTAGTCTAATTTAGAAGTTCGGCGGTTGTATTTTGATTACACTTGAAAATACAACTTGAACTGGACAATATTGTTTATTTATTGTAATGTCATTGGTCGTTATATGTATTTACACCTGACTGAACTTTAGTTAATTAGCTTTACGTTTTACCATTTTCTGTCCAACATTGAATTGCTTGTGGTAGAACGAAAAGTCTAGATATATCGTGGAAATACTAAAACAAAAACAAAAAAAAAACAGAGAAAGTGTCGACATAAAGGAGCATATCTTAGTATCTGATGATGGTCCCAGGTGTTTGCACAGGAATTACCCGTTTTCCTGCTGGTTGCTCCGTTCCATTGAAAATATTAGGGACAGATCTGTGTTTCTGTCTCTTTTTTGGAATTGTAGAAAATGTACACATTGGTGGGCTCGTTGCAATAGCTTTTCTAAGGGAAACGGAAAACGTCCAGGAAATTGATTGCATTTAATTCAACTAAATGAATTTCGGTCAGATAGCAAGAAAATAATAGAGGCCAAGGAGAATAGAATTTATTTTTCAGTAGTGAATTTGAAAGAGATTCTATTTTTGTAAACTAGACGAAGGAAAAATGTAATAGAAATCGTATTCAGTTTTGAATTCTTTTCCGTCTTGATTACCAAACAAAAATCTTCTACTTTTTGGTATTTTAACAATGATTGAATAACGAATTAGTTGATTTGATCAGCAAAGTTTTAAGTAAAAGAAAATATGCAGATTTAAAGAAAAATGTTTAAATAGTATTGATGATATTCAAATTTATTCATTCAATAATTAATATTTAGAGTATTTTTTGTGTAAAAATTGATTGCTGGAATAGATAGGATAAATATTAAATCTCGATAAATTTAAAATTGTGTTAAATCAATCAATTTATAAAAACATCCATATTTTGATTGAATTTCCACAATTTTGTGGAAATTGTCTATAAAGTTGCTGCATCGTTAAATTTTGAAATTTCTCCCACAGACACTCTTGTAATATTTTCAGCAATTGTGAAATGTGCACTTGACAGTTACTTTGAGTGAAACAAACTTTTATTACAAGAATTATTGCAATCATTCCGGCTCATGATGAGTGTTAGTTTTATATAATAAATCAAATTAAATAAAACTAAATTTATAAAGCTACAAATTACACAATAAACGTCCGAAACTGGCGGTTGTACTCATATTGTCGATAGTAGGATCTAATTACAAACAGGATCTATGTATGTTGTGTACTGAAACATTTGTGGTAATTGACACCAAGGGTCACGATAAAATTACCAAAATATACAGTAATTTGTAAAATGATCACGTAGTATTTACTTCAAGAATGCTCATACAGTTTCACTTCTTTTCAACGAATTTTCTCTCTATATCTTTTGTGCTGAAAGTTTGTTGGACTTGGTTTCAAGTCATCTGAAACTTGCGGTCTTTTTAATATGAGTTACGATCGTTCGTCGAGTACACACCTACCCACCCACCTACACAAAAATCTCTAAAAGAGATTTTTGTAAGAACGATCATGTGATAGTGATAAAGATGGCTAATTTTTTTTTATACAATTCTTTAAAGTAATAATTAATTTTCCTACGTTTTTATTTTTTATATGAAAATAGAAAAATGTGGTATATACGTCGTAAAAGGGAATTTATTTTTCATCACAGGAGCTATTCATTTTATTTACAAAAGAGAAAAATGACGTGTCATGAACATGAGTTATAGGTTGTATTATTTCATTTTTAGGGCAGACGTAGTATGCCACCACCACCACCGTTTACTCTATCTTTGTCTATAAAAAAAAATCCCATCCCTTTATATGATAACTATCCGATCTATTATATTTCAAATTTCAAAAACCGGTCATTTTGTTTTAGTTATACTGTAGATTGTGATCCTTTACTAATCTAGAAACATTCAATTCGACAGCATTTGTTCAACAAACTGGATTAAAACTGTTGGATGGACGGACGTTTATCCTATTTTTATTTTTTTTTACTAAAACGAGACCTTTGGTTTGGCTATAAATATCGAGAACAACGATTTCGGTTCAATTATCTGGCTCCATTTCTCAATAAACAACGCAAAAGGATGCAATATAGTACAATGAAAATGTGGTCCGAATTAAAGACGGAATTACTATCGGGGATAAAATAGCCGGTTTCGGTCTTTCGAACAGACGGACATACAAAAGCATTGGAAGCTCTCAATACAAAAGCAAAGACTTTCTATTTACGCGAAAGATAAGGTAGTTTATGATTGCAATTTTTCGATCGCCCGAATGAAATGCTCCATTGTACTCCTTTTTTTTTCAGTTCAAGTTGATTGACTATCAAACATTTTTATGGTCGAATGTGTTTTAATTTGATTTAACAGGCCTATTAGTTTAATGGAAAGATTAATTAGTTGATTCGCAGCTAGGTATTTACTATGATTTGTCATTAAAACATGCAATTAAATTTAGCGCAACTGCAAGAAAAATAATTCGTAAATGGTTTGCTTGGCTCCAACGGTCGGATTATATTGAATTCGAGCTGACTTGTGTGCACAGCCAAAGGAACTGATTATATTTATAAAAATGTGAAGTAATTTTTAATCCTAAACTCGCCTCTACCCTCAGCATATTTACATGAAAAATTACGCATTTTCAAGCCCGTCTCATTTAAAAAATAAATTGAATACTTTATTAATAGTAGAGCCAAAAGCCCTCGAGTATTGCTATACATAACGGAATTAAAAGCATCAACCCAAAAACGGATGCTTCCCTCCTTCGTATATTTTTAATTTAATCTAATTAAACATTTTCAACTACCATTATATGTAATATTGTATTATATTTTCCAACCAAAACAAACAAACAAAGACACAAAAGCAAATTTTCAACCGAATCACACAAACTTTCCAACAGATATCAAGCTAATTATAATTGAAAAAGAAAAATGTGGAGTGTGTTTTTTGCGATATCATCCATTAACTGGTTCTTCACTTTCCCAGTTAGCTTTTTCCTGTCTAATATCTCACTCCATTCTCCTCTGACATTATGAGTGCATGAAATATGACCGCCAATTCTGTCGTTGGAAAAATCGTCGGGAAAACTCCACTATCCATTCATTGGAAAAATAGTCGTCTTAATATATAAAACATGAAAAATAGAAAATTAGGCCACCACATCTTACAATTAACCGATAAATTTTCTATTAATAGATAAATAGCAAGTAAGTGTGTGTTCGTAATTTTAATAAATGAAGATTAGTGATAAAATATTCTGGCAGTGGTTTGGCCGTTCTGGGTCGTAAATAAATTAGCTAACCTGGCATACCGCCAGGCTATGGCACATTTCCTAGACAACACTCTGGGGACTCCCAGAAGATTCACCTACTCGAAAGCATCACCACCATCATCACTACGACGTCATTGTCAAAGATTTTATAAACAAAAGAAAATTCCATTGGAAAATTCCACGAATTGCGCGAATTGAGAGAGTCAGTGAGCTTAAACGCCAATTAATTATCGCGAGAAAGCTTTTAGCCAGATTTTTCTGTGAGATGAAGCAAGTCCGAACCGGATGATTATTAAGATACTTAAAAAATTACGTTTCGCTTTAATGTCATTATTGGCCCTCTGGAGGGCGCGAGAAAAAAGGACGTAACAGCAATATTTCCAGCTATAGAGGCTTTCGATCCGGACAGCTTATTCTATTCTTTATCCAGGAAAGAATATTTCAAGCTTTCAATATAGGCGGGCGTTAGGCTATCAATCATTTATTATTAGTAATCGACAAATAAGGCTAATGGATGAATCACTACAAAGTTTCCCTCCTGGCATTCTTCGGTTTTTTAACACTATAGGACGATCAAACTCTCTCATAAACCATCAAGTTGTTCAAGTTAGACAAACCTGTAATTTTTGTATGGTGATACGGTGTTTAGTGTTCAATATAACAAATTTAATTTAAATCAGCATATGTTCGTCAAATTTTAATAATAGTTGGAGTTTGGATAGGCCAAAAATAATTACAAACATTTTGGTTCTTGATTTATGCTCACAACGGTGGAATATAATTAAATCCAAATGTAAACCGATGTTGAGCGAATTTTCACATTATAGTCTGCTGCACTACTAAAAGGAATGTTTTATTAAAAATTCCCGGAATTGTTTACAAGCCGCCGTCGACTTGGCACAGTAACGTATAATTCCCTCCCATCAGGACCAATCTATACCCAAACGGCCACAGAAAAAATGATAAAGTATGATTGATTGCCATTCAAACACGAGCCATATAATATATTGTATTAAACCTGTTTCCCCCTTCTATGCTCCACATTAATCCTGATTAAATTTTATAGAGTATTTCTTAAAAGTTTTACTAATATAATAATAATAAACGGAAAAACGAATCAAAAAAATTAAATAAACTACGAAGAAAAAGTTCTACTGACAAATTTAGCTAAAGTTTTATTGTGGAGAAATTGTTTCTAATCATGGAAATGTTTCACGCTTGCCGCTCATTTCTGTCTCTGGTGGCTCAAATTACCGAAAGTGCTACTACTACTACTATTTCTGGTGCTGTATGTACGCAACCGACCTCATAAAGTACTAAACCGAAAATGTCTTCAATCTGTTTTCTTGCTTCTATCACTATATCATCCACCGGGCGTAAAAACTCTTTCTCAAACGTTTTTATTGATATTGAAATTTTACGACTTTGTAGTATTGTTTATTGCGACTGGAGCCCTTTATGCCACCAGAAAGAAAATCGCTTCAGTAGATAAAAATCAGTCTAGAAGAGAAAAACAAATTACGTATGGAAATTCGTCAGGCATAAACCCAGGAATACAGAGAAATTTTAATAAATACTGGGTTTACCTAACTCTTATCACTTAACAACTACAAATAAATTAATGTAGTTTGAATATTTGATGTAGTGGACTTTGTAAATATCACCGACACAAAATCTTGTTTTGTAACATCACATCACAAGTATCGTGTGATTGAAGTAGCTAGTGAAAGGAGCTCTCTACAAAGAGTCGTTCGATAAAGAAATGCAACTATTATTCCCATTTATCTATGTGCTGTAAAGCACAGAACTTCAACAATGATGTGACAAAAATTTCCTTTCTCTAGACGTGTTATTTAGAAGAAACTTTATTGCAAATTTATTTGATATACAAGGTAACGTAATAGTCGAACCATTTACATAACTCTTCAATAAATTCTTTAAAGCTTGTTTATTTCAAAGATGTACAGCAGAAACAGCTACTTCAGCCAGTTCACCCTCATTGTATTAATATTTGATAACAATTCCATTAACACCTTATGCTGCAAAGAGTGAATTAATTATAACAAAATCTTCTCAGTAGGTATGTTCCTTGAAGGTCGACTGTAAATTTTACTTATTCGAGATTCGAATTTATATCCGTTGAAACAAAAAATAACCAGCCAGCCGTCATGTTAGTTGAACAACAATCGATTTAGTCTTGACATAATTATTGGAAATAGTGTTAAATACCTTCTCATAATCCCTTATCTGGGTGGAAGTTTATTAAATTCATCACGTCTATCAAATCTGTGTCACAAAATTTGATTTGGTTCGTTTGCTTTTATCAATCCTCTTACGGTATGTATATTCATGATTTCAATCATCAGTGATTAATGCAGTAAATACTGGTATTAACTTTTACTAACAATATTGTGATATTACGACAATATTGTAACAAAAACCTTATAGAAAATAGGATGTTATCAAAAAGAAAATTTGAGGGAAGACTGATAAATTGTGGTTGGATTATTCAGCAATTTTGCCAATAAACGTTTGACTATTAAAACATTATCGAAAACCTTATAGAATATCTTTAAAAAATCTGTTTTCCTAGTCGTTACCCTAAAATAATACGAAAACGTGACGGTAATCTCGTAATTACGGTGCAGTTTGTTTGTGTGGAAATGGTGGATGCGCCGGGCGAGAATATGTTATTTCACCAGGCACATCAAACCTCTCGTGACTTTATGATTAAAAAAGCAAGTTGGTTGCAATTTCAGTAACAAAAATGTGCAAATTCAATTCGTCTCCAAATAGTTTGTTCATTGGACATCGTCAACAACAACAACAACTGCAACGATTGTTTGTTGAAAATTTCCCAATGGAATAAGCTATAGTCTGAAAGTTGCTCTACAGCCCCAAGGTCTTCACGCCAGTTAAATGCAACGACAAAACACAATTCCTAGATTCGATACTTCCAGTTGTCCAGATTTTGAGAAACATCTCATTAATTTGAAGAGAAAAAAACCTGTTAGTTTCATTCATATTTAAATTCGTTGTTTGTCGTTTTCTTGTTTTTTTTTTTGTTGTTGTTGTTGGCTGAGCTTAGGAAATGTATATCAAGGATTTGATTGTGTGTAAATCCTAGAAATTCATCGCATTAAGTGTTGTTACAAGAGTCGGATAAAGCAAATCTTAGTAAAGACAACTGTCACATCAACATAGGGATAGATCCATTAGCCTGTCTCGGGGTATTGTGCACAATGTCATGACGTCATATCCTACCGACGTCATCTATTACCTTAAGTGACAGACTAATGCCGCGAATTTCAATCCGTTTTTTGTCCGGTTACATTGTATTTCTATCTACAATGGCACTTAATGCCTTCAATATAAACGCTTTTCATTTTAATATGACATTTTCCATTTCCCACTTCAAAACTGTTTTGATGAATTTACTCGGCTGTCTTGTTATATTGTCCGTTTGTGTTGAAAACGTAATTTAGTTTCGTTTTTTTTCCTTTCCTTTTGTTACTACTAATCTCATACAGTTCTATTTCTCTTTATCTCCGGGCGGTTTTTCTCGCTTATTATTCTATATGTGGAATGCCGGAAAGCTAATTTATCCTCAACGAATACGATTAAATTGCAGATTTATCAAAAATTAATCATTTAGATTTTATTAAATAACTATTTAATAGACCTCCTAACTAGTGACTAACGTATAATTAAGCAATTTCGAAAAGTTTCAATGCAAATTAAAAACATATACGAACTCAACTAGTAAAGTGAACTTTAACTTTCTAGTTATAGAGATTCTAGTACCTTCAACCAATCGTTTCGCAATAATGAAACTTGTCTTAATTAAGATGAAGTTTGAAATGGAATTCTTGCTTCATCAAATGTGATAAGATGATTAAAAAAAAATGGAACAGTCCTCAAATCAGAAGGCACTTCTGTGAATCCCTTCTGTCACCCTACCGTTACACCATATATTTCACTTTCTATAGGTATTTTAATTCTTTAAATATGTGTGTATTGTATATGAAAACTTTAAATGAAATATATTTAACCAGAACTTGAACAATACACGATAATATATCAAAGTTGACTTATTCAAAAATTTCAATAACTGAAACAATGAAACATTTCAGTTTCAATTAATTCACAAATATTCCATTCAAAATATTAACTAATCGATAAGAATCACCCATTTGATTTAATTAATTTTAAAATACAAAAAAAAACATGAATAAGTGAATTTAATTCTCGTTTAAAATTCATTAATAGGTAATAATTTTAACTGTAGTCGTGGAAATTCTCTACAGTTTTAATGAAGGGCAAAGTTTCTTTTGTATAAATATTAAATACTTGAACAATAGAATAGGGACCGTAGGCGTTTACAGAGGTCGAACTTTGTTAGTGAAATTTTACCACAACAACTGGAAAATGAGAAACTGAACATTTCGATACCTACTGTTTAAAAAATTCAACTTGACACAAACTTCAAACTTTTAACAGTGATCGTTCGAAATTAATTAACTAAATTCATCTGTATTGGTAACCACACACAAAAAAAATTACTGTATAATTTGAAAAAAAATGTATATAAAAGTAAAAGTTTGAATGCCTCTACTTTACTGTTACCGACAGTTTTACATACCGACAACTAGAAGAATCAACTTGAAAGGTAAAGGTTGAAGAGAATCTTATTCAAATGAGCTTACAATGAAAACAAAAACTTTGAACCTCATTATAAAATCAATTTCGATTGTTTTTTTTTTCTCGACGAGATTTCATCACCAATTTTTATCAGATGATAATTAAATTTCTCAACAAAGTAAAGGGAGAATTTGTCAAATTTCACATTATAGACGAGGATTCATTAAGTCGTTTTTTCATTCCTGTTGTTCGTGTTATTCAATCATCCAATTAAAGGCTTTTGCTGTTGAATTCTTTAGTTTTATACGACGATTTCAGTCAAGAATAGCCCCTTCTGTTCTATCCAAAAATATTATTATTACCATTATTATTATTATTATTAAAAGTGTCAAGGAAGATTAGACTGAATTTTTTTCGCGGCGAATTAAATGGGGACATTATGCAGGAGAATTGCTAACATTATACTGTTACGGTATAGACGACACCTGTCCGTAATGGCCGTCAGCCCTATCGACTTTGACAACGACAATATCACTCTTCTTCTTTTCCCTTCGCTTTACCGTCTTTTCTACTAAATATCGTCGTTAAATCATCTTTCCATTT
>JAZBHA010000611.1:26230-53308 GCA_037464855.1 Iselma pallidipennis
TAAATAAACGCACTATATAGTATATAGTCCCTCTTTTTTTTTCGTTTGTGTGTGTGTGTCTATATTGAAGTGACCCCTGTAACGATCTCATTTTGTTAAAAGCTGAATGAAACAAAAACGACTAAAGAAAGATTGAAAGATGGAAAAGGGTATAGTTCGTTGTTCGTTCTTCATCGAATTCAGACAAGAACCGAAATTTATTCTTATCTTAATGTTGGTTAGTAGAGACTAACGGCATTATGCTTGGTTTTATGCTGTATTGCCTTATTTATATCAACAAAAGGGTTAATAAAAATACACCGAACATTGGTATATATTAAAAGAATTCTCTAATTGGATTTTGGAAAGAATAGAAAAGAGGAAGCGAATAAGAGGCAGAAAAACACGATCGCCTGTTTTACAAGAGGGGAGAGAGAGTATTTCATTATGATCGGAGGCGATTAGTGAAATCATGCAGCAAATTAGATCGTTACAAACGATTTTATCGTTATTGCAGTATAGGGATAATCAATTTATAACGGATATGGAAATAGGGGGGTTGAACGTTAACTTTCATTTTTCAATTTATTGAAATGCACCCAAACATAGAGGAGGAATCGATTTTGATGATACGAACGAATAGGCACAATAATTTCATTAAAAATTAGAAAAACTGCCTATAAAACCCATTAACTTTTAATAGATATTTTCAAAAAAGACATGACGAGCACTCCAAAAAAAAAATAGCGAATCTCTTAGAGTCTTAGTGTTCTTGAAAGCGGTGCTGATTATATTCATTATGACTTTATTGTTTCAGAAGTGCTGGCATTAAGGGACATGCACATCAAAGTACCAGAAGCTGTACGAGTTGGTGATTCAGTTACATTAGCATGTGACTACGATCTAGAATCAGTAGCACTATACACCATCAAGTGGTATCGTTATGATGAAGAATTCTATCGATATGTTCCGAAAGAGTCACCCCCATCTAGGGTTTTCATTATGCCCCATTTAAATGTTGATGTAAGTACTGGCCGCATTTTTTCCATACAAATATCTACCTCCCTTTCCCTATTTTTTTTTTTACTCTTCGTAAATACCATCAATGTTGGATCACGTCGTTTAAAGGTAAAGTATAATCCAATTTCGGCAGGACAAGATGGTTGCTGAAGTGATGCGACCAGATGCTAGTAATAGTATTAGCGTTCTTGGTAAACTTACGTCATTTGTAATGCGCGAGACTTAAAATTCCATGCATATTTTATCGGGATAACTTGAATTTTTTTTTTACTTAAAGGAAAACGGATTTTCAAATTTATAAATAAATGTAGATTTCATCCAAGCTGGGTCGAGTTTGTTTTGCGACGAGAAACGAGAAGAGACTCAACCGGCCAGAAACGTCCTCTCATCGAATTATAGTTGAAAAGAGGATCGTGTTTGAAAAATTGAAAGTTTTCAGCCCTATTTCGGTGTATAAATGTATACTTGACCCAATTTAAAGTAGTTTTATTAGAGAATTTTGTAATTAGTGGAATTGTTAGGGTTCCATGATATAATCAGCTTTATTTTAATGGCATTGGTGGTGGGTGTGTTTGTTTAAAAAATAAAGAGAAATGAGAATTGCTCGTTATTATATTCGAATTAGCAGACAGGGGTGAATATAGTCGATGCAATGGCATATAATGTCTATTTCTCTCTTTCTCTCTCCGTTCAATAAAAGTTAATTTTGAAAAACAGATAGCTATAAAAGTTGTGATTTGTGGTTTCATAAATACAGTAAGTAAGGGACAGAATAAAGTGCCCTTTTATGATGGCGGTAATCCACACACATATCCTGTTTGCATGTTTACATACTGCCCGAAGCCGTTCCATTCCACTCACTTACCCTCCCACACACACACACACACACACACACTCACACCCAATTTCTGACTAGTCCGTTGGGAATCGATCTTTTGGGGACAAACACAATCATTCATAACAAAAGATGTACTCAACAAACAAAAATCTAGAAACGAATTGTTAACACTAAATTGAAAGTCGACTGGAAATAGAAAGACAACAACTTCTACCCGTACGATATTTGACTTTCATTTATTGAAACTTGTCAATAAATTCAGGCCAAACACGGAAAAAATTGCATGGACTCTTTGTTTTTCATCTTGTAACAACGAGGGTATCAAGTAATAAATTTGGTGAGAGAAAAAAAAAGTGCAAAGGGTGATAAACTAATGTTAACATAGTAGGATTTTTTCCACGTGTGTGTCGTTTTCAAGACCGGCTGTAAAACTGTAATCTTTCATTTTACGGCAGTTGGAGCGTAACACATGTCGAGCATGACGCTATGAAATAATTAGATGATAAATCATTGAAGTGGAAGCAATAACACCTCCCGTTACACACCGTGATTTTCCGATGGAAATATATGTGAAAAATGCTCATTTGTCATTTCAACAATTCTCCTTATTGAGAATCTTTATAATTAATTTGACACATGCAGAAGAATAAATCAAATAATTCCACAAAAAAAAACCTAAAAAGAAGTTTACAACTCGACAGTGGTTATAATGGCAACGGCCCTTGACTAATTCGATTCAAATCAATCAAAACAGAAAACTTGGCTTTTTCCTAATCAATTTCTATCAAAATCAAACAGGAAAGTTTTCAGGCAAAAGTTAACGACTCCTTACGTGAGTTCATCGATCTTTTATTTTGTAGCTTTTCGTTTAATACTGAAAATCTGAAATAGATAAAAATGACAGTCTTTTATTGTTTGAGAAATAGGAATTTTGCACAAGAAACTCGACATTTCCAGTAAATAAATATTCAAGAAGCAAACTGGCTTTAAATTGGCATACTTCATGGATGTAAATATTTAAAACATATAGTCCGAGCTACAGAAAACAGCTTATAGAAGTTTAATAGAATACTCGTCAAGTCGTGTCTCGTATTATTTATGTTTACCATAACGTCTGTTGTAACATAACAAAATTTGTTGACACTTCTGAATTTGATAAATCGCCATCAATGGCGTTCATAGAACAAACACAATACCGAAACCGGACCACGCCCTTTGATTTTGTCCTCAACGCCAACAACAACAACAACAACAACAAGATATAAAAAAATTCTCCACCATCATATTTATCACAGACAAGTCCAGATATTCTTCTTGTTGGAATTCAAAAGACATTCGTTCTCTGACTGTTTTTTTTTAATCTAGAATTTCAAATTTATCGAAATTTCATAATAGTTTCGAAATCTATACAGAAAAGTTCGTTTGGAAAACAACAGAGAACATCGTATTGCCAACAAATAAAAACAGTGATTCTTTTTATAGTGGCAAGATGTCATGCCGACATTACAAGAAGATGGATCGCGCACAACTTCACTTTAATCTGGGCTTATTTAGGAAAGAGAACAGCAAGAACTCGAGCGCAGTTGACAGTTGAAGTGGCTGCAAGTTTTTCTTTGACAACAGTTGATCCGTAGACGGGTTTTTGTCTACAACAAATTCGACATTTTCAATCCTAAAATATTGAGTTACTTGCTAATCGCTAGTTGTAACACAAACAAAAATCTTCAACAAAATTCACAATTTCTGTACTTTACAGTTAATCGATTTTACTTGGTGTTAATTGAAGTTACACCCTGTTTCTGGTGTTATTTCTAGTATCGTTACGCCGCAAAGTACATTTATCTATTAAATTTAAATGCGAGTAATTACTTTAACCCAGAGAAGCTTAAGCATAAAAGCTCGTTCTTCAAGCGTGTCGTGTAGAATTGTGATATTTAATAAATCAACAAATACGTTATAAAGGATCGACAAAGAGGAACTTGTTTTAGTCAAATTTCATTGATTAAAATTACCAAATAAATTGAGTTTCATTTCGAGTTATAAAGAAAAGAAATACTTATTCTGAAATTGAAGTTTATTTGATTCAAATACTATAGTAATCTGTTTTTAATCGCACTCATTACCCAAAAGCTCGGATCAGATTCTATTTATCGCCTTTGAAAAGCCCCCCCAATAAGTACGGAGCTTTTGCCTAGTTATTTATTACTAAGTTACATTACATTCCAAAGTGGCTCCAGACTTGACAAACTGCCGTTAATTAAACTATAAATATCCGAGAGAGATTTTTATTTATTGCCAAACGCCACTGGTCTATCTCGCTATTCATTGTTCGGCAATGTTCTGATTTTCTTTTTTTTCAGAATCGATCTAGTGGAAACTAAAAGAGTCTCATCATAAATTGTCAGTTTTTTTTTTTTGGTGTTCAATCAGAATAGAGCAAGATTAACAAATGATTTGTGTAATTTATTTTGAGTCATAATATTTAGATCAATTGCAAATTGCAACTAACCATTTGCATATTAATCTAAAATTGAAATTAGCTTTGATCAGATTGTCTCGAACAATTCAACAAGATCTCAGCCCCCGTATTTATATTATCGAACATCTCTCGGCATAAATGAGTTTTCGTTTAAGTTTGAATGTGTTTCCGAAGAAGATACATTGACACAACAACCCATATACACAATTCCCGATGGAATTTTTGAAATACGCCAAAAAGCCATCTTCTGATTGAACAATGGATATAGCGTCCAGAAACCGCAACGGACACACTTTTTTCTCCACTCCTGCCTCTTTCCTTCCGTAGTATAGTTGCCTGATTGATTTATCTCTTTCGCCGCTTGTATGTTTGTGACTTAGATTAATTAATTTGATCTCTACTTTCAGCAGTCCGAACCATACACACGATGCGGTCTTGTGTCTCTTGTGTTTCCCGGCGTATAATTTTTTCCCCTCATCCGTAACGGTTCCTTTCTATAATATCAGCGTCAAAAATAAAAGTTTCGTCCACCCCTAAATTCACACCAAATGCCATTTTATCTTGTTATAGTTCAGTGGTTGGTTGTATGTATAGTGTTTTTTCTTGTGTCTCATTTACAGTTTTATTTCGAGTTGCTTTTATATTGTCCGGATATTATTGTGGATTTGTAGTTATTAATTACATAACACACAATTCTATGGTATATATTTTTTTTGTTATTATTATTTTAGACTAACTACCAGTCTTGTTTTATGGACTGAAATATTGGCGTCATGAATAAATCTGCATTTTATTATTAAATTGTTCTGAATATTTCATAAATTTTGACCGGTTAGAACAATAACAAGAGCATTTTTCATACAGCAATCTCCCAATGTTATTATTCACTTATATTTTCCAACACTACTACCTTTACTAGCTATAAAACTTTTGTTGTGGTAACTTTATTATTGTTCACATACTGGACCTTTTTTGTTTTGTAATTGGAATATATGTATATGTTTATGTGTAGTTTCAGTCCAGATTTCTATAGGAAATCAGACCAGAAAACAGACACTAATAACAAATATTACACTCAAGTTGTGTGTAACAAAACGATAATATAATAGTGCACATTAAATGCAACAATTCATAATATCGTAAATAATAATTTTGCCATTGACTAAAGTTTTTAATTAAACGTAAATTAAGTCTTTTAGTTATGCGGGTGTACGATTACTAAAACTAATTATCAAAGAATTGCTCCCTGTACACTAATTTAGTCACTAATATAGGGAACTTTCTTGAAAATTCCAGTTACGATTAAATATGAGCCATTTTCAGAAGTTTGAGAAGAAAAAAATAATATGTATTTCTGTAATAAATGATTAACTCTTGTCTGGAATCACTGATGAGAATCTGTTGAAATAAATAATAATTTGATTCAAACAAAAGTGGAATTTCGTATAAAATTTATTACACAGAACTGGAATCACAATATCTCAAGAATTCGATATTTTCGAAAGTTTTACATCATCTCAAATTTCTCGATGTTGTTACTTATTAAAATATTTCTTCGTTGATAGCTTGGCATCCTCCCAACATATAAGAAAGTTTAATTTTCACTAAATTTTATCAATAGAAGAATATTTCTATTGAATTTCCTTTATTAAACTTGTAATAGTTCGTGTGTGTTTGTTTTTTTTTTTATTATTCAAAACAAGACTATTACTTGATGGGTCGTTCATGTAAATATTGTTGAAAACTTGTTGAAGAAACACACGACTGGCATGTGTTTGTTTGTCTTTGTCGCCAGTTTAATCCTGTAAATATTTTAAGATGATTTTGTGCATTATTAAATCTGAGAAGGGTGCTTTATTCCTTGCCACACTACTACTATCCTGTCACCATTGCCTTCAGCATTGTCATCATTTTCCTTCGAGTCTATTAGGACGTCGTTGCTCGTTCGCCTGTCAGTTTAACAAAGTGACTTTGACAGCTGAGCATCCTGGGATAATATCTGCCAGATATCCAGTTTAAGGATTCTAGTCGTTTAGTACTACAACTACAACGATAATCTTTAAAATTTGTGATTAAATTTATGCTTATCAGCGACAACATTGTTGCTAGGATTTCCGTCGATAAAAGACACACATTTATACTAACATTCAAAGATGTAATCAGTAGGAGAAGTTTTGACATGAAATGTATTGCTCGAAATTATGGCAACTTTACAAAAGTAAATTAGATTTTTGGTTACAGTTTGTAAATCTGTCTTCTCTGGAAACTCCGGTAATCACACAACAGTCCGAAACTTTATTGTTTGGTGTGTTTTTATTAAATTTTTGTTGGCTATTTAAGTTCATACAAGTCGATTCGAAATTGGAACAATGTGCAAAAGTGAATGGAAGAATATTGACGAAAGTCGGTAGATAGAATGAAAAAGAGAATTTCGCATCTTAATATGACCAACGGCTGTTTCACAGACAGTTATGTAGCTGGAAAATCAATTGTTGTTTTTTGCGGTTCTCTCCTATATTGGACACGGCTACAATATGACATATTTATGCAATATGCAGATTGGTTCGGTCTACAGAGGATTATTTTTGGTTTCATCAGACTGTCGCCTTCTTGAAAGTACTAATTGAAAAATCGTCAGTCAATCACTCGATGAACCAAAATTGATCAGAAAAATAGCATTATTTGCCACAATATAGTTTTAATATGAACTTATTTATCGTGTAATAAAATTTTAAAATACTCTATGGTCCGTTAGTGGCAAGTACGACTATATTTCAAGTTATAAAAACATTATTGTTATTATTATCATTGTGAGTGGAATATTGTAGGTAAAATATATGAATTGCCATTGCAGTCACGTATGCTATTTAACTTCCAACTGAATAGAGCTTATTTTTCCTCCCCAAAGTTTAAGGATTGATGGTTGTATTTTCTATTTACAAATGCATCTAACAGTTTTACTCATGCACTGCCTTAATATCCTTTATCTGTACAATTTTAAGCAATTCTCATTAATATAGGATACATAAATATGATTTATATAAAGATTTTTTGGCAATAATAACAATGAGAGATGCGAATTATTGATGTATTTTCAATTGGCAATATTCCCATTGATATTGGTTATATGGATATGTTGGTATGGAGATGTATCCACAAACTGTCGACTGCGTCATTTGCATCATGATAATTATGTTTATACGAATGGTCATAAATTTATGCTCACAAATGGTAGTTTTGTGGGTTAGCTAATGTAAAACTACGTATAGAGTTCGAATATTTTAAAATCATGTATATCAGTAGTAGTGGATGATTCTGTTTTATATGTGATATCAGTGCAATTCCATCCATAATATTCACCCAATATAGCACAAGTATAAAATTGGTGAATTATATATTAGACAGGATAGTAATAAAGAATGTCGCACGATGCTATACCGATATCGGTTTAGTTGTTAGTACACCATTGGTGATGTATTTTGTGCGATTACAACCCGCAGGCTTCTGTCCATAGCTACGACCGATACTGATACAGACACTCCATCACGCCAGTATATAATTGTATATGGCTTGAAAATTAAATTTTGATTTATATGATCCATTCTGGTGATAATCCATGGCCAATAATAATCAATATCCCGTTGGTATTTTTTCACATCAAATAAAGAAAACCAAAACTGTTCTTTTACTATAGATTTTAAACGAATATTTCCAAATAAAAAAAACTGAAGAAAATTACGATTTTCTCTCAATCAATTGCTTTCTTCTCTTCTTATTTTCGTATTTCTAGTTTATTCTCCAATACACTTCTATTCTACTCTCCAAACAAGCCGTCCTTCTTGTATAGAAAGACCGATTTCTAGTTTCGGTTTCAATTACTGGCACCGTACAAGATTTAGGATTTTCCCCCTCGTCGATCCTAAATAATTCAAAACGACAGTGGACGTCTCCTCGAGAACTAATTGTAATTTATCGGCCAGTTTCCACCCAAAACTCCTAATTGATATGTGACGGATAATGATAAATATCGATTGGTGACAGGACGAAGATTTCCATTCCCTCCCGTCTATTCGTCCATCCTTTATCTCGACACAGTTGATGTTTTGGTGTTAGCTGTGAAGTGTAAAAGGAGTGAAACCATCAGTTTGGAGGGGTTTTAGCCGTCAAACATCGTGCGATGACTGATGATAGCCGACAGCTTTCCCATCGTGAGTTGAGACGACATAAAGGACAACGGTAAACGGATCATTTCTATGTTCCATTATATTTTGGGGGAATTTAAGTTGAAATAAATGGACACACCACCGTGAGTCTTATTGATTTATCTTGACGCTTATCAGTACGACACTCTTCCGGTCAAAGGCGGTTTAATTGCTTCGTAATTGGAAAGACGGTAATTGATGGATTAAATTTACTGTTAGACTCGTTACTGTCATATTTACATGAATTCGTTTTCAACATGAATACAAAATAGGACTAAAAGAAAATTGGAAAATTCGACTCGGCTTTCAGTGAAACTATTAATTTTCTGTAATGTATTAAAGCCTGCTTTAAAATCTATCAAATCGTTTTTTTTTCAGTTTTTGTTTCCTACTTCGATCAGTTTTGAAAGCTTGCATCAGTTCGCAATATTGCAGATTTCGTCAGAGTCGGCCGCAGTTCTCGTCCATATTTCATGCTGATAGACCCCGGAGGTCGGGGGGTTGAGTTTACAATAAATAAAATCAAGCACCGAAACGTTATAAATTTGTCAGCCGCTTAAGATATTCACGTCGCATGATTTACTATGTTGGTTGCGTTTCCTCGCTCTAGTCTCTTATACGATGCCGCCTATACGTTATACTAAAGTTTAAGATTTCCTTCTAGCGTTGGCAGCAATTTCTCGCCATTATGGACTACACCAGAAATAAGAAACGGTTTCCTGTTTCCGTTGAATAGTGAAGGATACGAAAAGTTGGCAACATCATGGTGCAAATATTATACGCACTGGCACCAACATGGAAATAACCATATTTTTCAGTAATCCGGTTTCCGATAAAATATTTGTCTAGATTGAATATTACTATTTGGTTTCTCTTCCATTCTAATCCAAACCGGATGAAAATTTGACATCCAAGCAGAAAAAAAAGAAGTTAACAACCAACAGATAGGTTTTGAAATCTAATACCATTTCACACTCGGAAAATTTTGAGACAAATCTTAAAAACTGTCACATGTTGTAAAATTTTTATAAGAAAACCTTTCTAGTGAATTCGGAAAATAACTTGCCGTTTTGACAAGCATCGTGTATACAACAACTATAGTCGTTCTGTGAAAGCAATCCTTCATCGACTGACTTTCGAACGAAAACGACGATAATGGCCCTTAACAACCCCCCAGAACCTTATCTATGAATAGAACGAAAACCAGCAATTCGACAAAAATGCAACCAATTTTTCGACAAATTCACGCTCCGCTACATGTTTAAGTTTGCGTAAATATTTCCCGTTCCTACTACTATTCTTATTATTATTATTATTTTCAATTTGACAATCGTACATATTTGTTGTTATTGGTATGTTGAAGAACATAACAAGCTCGTTATGCTTTGTCGACTTATTTGCTCGTTTCAACGGATGACTCAATTATTGGCCAATTCAACAGCAGTATATACAAGTTTGCTGTTTCAAAAGAACCTTTATCGATCACTATTCACACCATTCGATGTATAACAACAAAGAAAGATTCTATCTAAAGACAAATGAGGTAGTGCAAAGATGGTCGACAAACAAAATACCAAACTGAAAATTGGTTGTCAATGCAACCGATTACTGGATAACAAACAAAATGTTGGCACTTTATTACTGACATTTACATTGCTATTCCATTTTCTATTTACAGAACAATGCGTTTCCCTTTAAAAAGAAAAACATTATACACAAAGGAAGCACGGAAATCCAGTGTTGACATTTCGAAAATCGACTTGTTCCTGTCGTAATACTTACTGTTTGATTTCAACAACACATGCCAATTAGAAATTCTAAATAAATATTTTTACTGTAAAGACAACAATAAACAACACCCTTTTCAAGTCCTATCGAAAATTGTCCCGTAACCTGTACAACTTTGCATCGATGATATGAGACATGTTTAGTGGAAACTTATTTGAATGGAAAATTTCATTTTGAAGAGATAGATCTGTTTTGGATTCATTCTTGTTTAGCATAAGCTATTTTAAATTTGTCTTTGAGACTCGATAAAAGTTCGTGAAAAGATCGTTGGTCTTGTATATAGAGTTTAGAAAATAAGAATATAACTCGATACAACTTTCAAATGGTGAACTTTAAACGAAAAAAAAAAAAGAAACTTCATCAAGTTTATCTAAACTATTCCACATACAATCGTTTAAATAATAATTGGAAGTAAATTCATTGAATTTATATAACAAATCAACATTTTATTGTGAATATCACGGCTGTACAGGCGGTGATTGTGTCATGCCACCAATTCACCCTCAAATGGAAAAGAGAAATTCTCTTGAGTGTTATGATTAATATTATATCATGCACATGGATACAATTATATTGTCGTTACACAAAGCTCGAACAGTGACTGAAACGAATTAATTTTCTACTTCAATTGGCACATTACTTTAGTTGCAAATTTCAGAATACATGGTAAACTTTGATAACGCATATATACATAGACATATCTTCGTTATCATCGACCCTGTGTGTAACTTTAAACTTACCCTCGAACTAATTGAATTGTCGTGTTAACTTTGTTACGAATAGAGTTTTGACTACAGAGTGTAACAGATGGGTGCGAGAACGTGAAAAATTATGACAATTTATCATGCTTTTTAAATAATTTTTTAAACTATAAGATATTTTATGTACATTAACAACTGCTCAAACTTGATAAGAATAATTTAGATCGCCCGGAATAAAGATCGTTTCATCCCCGGACTTTAAGCGAAGATTTCCAGTAAATAATGCTTATAGGAATCGCTAGCAACATACTAATACACTAGCTGAAAGTCTTTTTATTGCATTATAAAATCGTACAGGTATCCACACCGACGACATTAAGAAGCTCAGTGTGATTTATGCACAGACATCACAACCAGTCCGGTGAAAGAATACAAAAAAAAAACCGTTGAAAGAACTGGTCACATCTGTGCAATTTCAATTAATCACACCCCGCGCACGCATTTATTGAAATCCATCTATTTTGGAAAGGCTTACAACTTGGAATTTGTAAAGATTTCAATATCGATTCGTTTAGGAATAATGACATAATTAAAATTTTGACCTGGTCGTTGATTGTACTGTCATCACACAAACTGACTGCTAAATTGGAAATGAAAGAGACAGAGTGAGGTTGTGAAAGATGGAATGTTTGTGGGAATTATTTGCCGAGTGCCTGCATTACTTGAATAGAAGGGTTGTGTTGTTAAAGAGAACACTCATCCCTCTCTGCACGCCCTGTACCCTGTACCGTCGAAAAGGGTTGCTGTTGGATAGGTGGATAGTTGGTGGGATGAGTTGACGTATCACACAAGTCAGTCACTGTCGTTGTTTGTCATGCGAGTAAAGTCACTGCTATTCATTTATGTTATATAATAAGGGTGACAAGTAAATTTTAAGACACATATAGACTGACTGTTGAAGTATCACAACTCGACGACATACAGATGATGATATAATGAAGTTTCCCTGAGTTTATCATTCAATATTTTGATACTGTGATCCAAATTACCTATAAATTCAAGGGTTTTTCAATCTTTGCGTCTGAAAAAGAAACGACACAATATAGGTTGAAATGATGGTTATAACGTATGATTTAGTTTCATTGCACATGATCACTGATTAGAATTTAATTTAATTTTGTTGCAAATGATTTGATGCGTTTCACTGCAGTTTATATTAAATTTGAATATTCCACCGGTGTCGTTAAAATTAGGCCAGACTACCACTTAATCAAATCAATTATCTACTATTAGTTATATTGAGATATTGTACAGAGAATGAATTCAGTGATAAGTCATTTGTCACGTGCCAGAATAATTTGTGATATTTATGAAATGTAAACAGGTACTTATTTGAGATAGTCACCATCCAACCAGTTAATCAAACTAACAAACCTGTGACAGGTGTAATCCTCTTTGGTCGACGTAGAAGATCTGAACAATATGAATTCTGTGTGTACATATAGTGGTATATTATCGATTTTGGAAAGTCTCAAGCCATTATTTTCGACTATATATATATATATACTATATAGTAAAAAGGGCGAAAGAGTATTTCGTAATACGGACAGGGATGTGATTTTTTTCAGGCCATCAACTCCATCATTTCCTTCTCCTCTTTTATTTTATTTCCGTATCATTTGAGGCGCATTCGAAGTCACCAATCTTACTTTACCTACATTTCTCATACAAATTTCGGGGTCGTTTCCTGAGCCCTTGAAACTTGTCCTGAATATTAGTTTCAAAAAAAAGAAACGGTGAAAAAAGAGACAATAAGGTTGTTTCTAATATTTCATGAAATTAAAGGAGCAGGAATTTTGGAGGGTTAGTTAATAACTTTATAACTATAACCCTAACAACAAACAACAACAACAACAAGTGGCTTCATTTCGAAATCTCTAAAACGGACATCTGGATTATAACCATCGATTTCTTGGAGGAAGATATATACAGTGGCTGCAACTTTCGACCGGAAATAAGGAGAGAGCCGGAAGTTTAAGTGACAGCCTACGGACAGTTCAAAGGTTAATAGAAGGGGGTCGATGCCGGTCAGAGTAGGACAAATGAGACGACTGACATGGCTGCGGACATCTCACCTCACTAAAACTGTTCTATTCAAACATTGGCAATTCACTGAAACCCTATTTTGTTGGCGCAAGTATTTCGTGTGAATAAATTAACACTAACTATTGTACAGAAAGCAAACCAACTTTACTCTCTGTGTACAATACAAATGGAAAAATAAGAAAATATCTGTAGCAATATGCAAATTGGTCTTCGGTAATAAATGAAGCTAGTTATATAAACTCTAGATATCATGTTCACCAACTAGAACAGTAGTGACTTATTTCGAAAAGCACTCAGCCAAATAGATAAGACTGGTATCGTATCAGACATCTCGTAAAGTCTAGAGTAATGTCGTAACTATCATATCAAGATAATAAGAGAAACCGGAATACATACAATGACGACAAGAAATTTTTCGTTTCCACTTAGAATCACTATGTAACAAAAAAATTATCAAAAATATCTCAAATTTTATAAGAGATCAACAGAAGAAAAAGCCTGTCAAGCCCGCATTGCAGATTTATCCCTGTCTATAGATCACCTGACCACTGCGTCATTTTATACCAAACATTTGTTGCAAGTTATCTTTGAATCAATAGAAAATTCCAGTTCTAGTCTCCAATCAATTCCATTTAGTTCGGTACTGTAATCTGGATACCTTCATGAAAAATTCCGGTATCGGTAATCCTGTCCTGGTTGTGTTTAATTTATACCTTTCACATGTGCGAGGAGAACTAACAAAAAGCGACGAGAAATACATTATTTATTTACTTATAACGGTTCCCAGGTTTCCACAGATTCCACATTCAACTAACAAGATTCTCCGGCGCGTTCTCATTTTTGTGGATAAGTATAAGAAAGGAAATGCATTTTCGCATCCTTCACCGTTTCCAATTCTACAATTGACGCAGTCCTTTCAGATCGACCGATATTTCTATTTGTGGATTGGTCTTTCAAATCTATTTGCTACAGTCTCGTCGATGTAATTCCACGGTTCACATCTACGCCAGCGATAAATCTCGCTTTATACAGCTGCTGGAGCTGTGCACGGCACTTTGTCCCCTATACTTCTTCGTTTTCGAGCAACGATCTGTCGCCATCGTCATCGACTCCTATTCCTTTCTTTAATATTGTAACGATATTGGACGAAATATTAGCACATTTAACTGCTAAATAAGGGATAAAACTGTCCTAGAGGAAATGTTGAATAATCACAAAATCTGCCGGCAATTTTTTTCGTCAAAATAGCTAACAACAGTGGACAATGGCTCGGGTCAAGGATAATAAGCGAATCTTTCCTAAGGGTTGACGGAATTCACCAGCTAATCCACTCTAGTGCGTGGACAAGGACCTTACTAAGTGGACGTTCTAATATTATTTCCACCCTCGGCAATTTCCTAAAAACATCGACAATCACGTATACCGTAGCTGTAACCGCACAAGAGAGCAAAAGTGGCAGAGAACTTTTTTATCAAGACCGCCGTTTTCTTTGGGTTCTAAGCGGAATCTAAGTAAGCGAGAATTGTATTTTGTTACACATCTTACAAGGAGACTCACGTCCTAGTCCGGTCAGAACGTATAGCCAGGAAAAAGGAACACGAAAACATATTAGACAACAAATGTGAACAGACTTACAACTAATATCATTTGAAAGATAAGGCCACTTAGAATTTTCTTATTTCATCGTAAAAGTTGAATTCTTGCAAAGTTTTATCGAATATGTTGCGACATTTCTTGCTAGTTTATGACAATTTAATGCTCCTCTCATATTCTGTTCAGAAAATACAAACAAACATAATTGAACTTGTAGTTATAAAGGCAATTAAATGATTGTACAAACAATTGTTAAATCTATAATTAGTTTAATTGAAGTGTCACTCTAAGGAGCCGAAAATAATTCTGAATTATAAATACTTGATCATCGACGATATTGTTTATTGTCCGCTCAATTTATCAAAGCTTGTTATCTTGATGAATCTTGACAATACCAATTTTCTATAGAAATTATAATTTATTTATTCTGAAAATTTGATTTTTGGCTCTTATTACTGTTCAAGAATTTAAAGTGTCACAAAATGAAAAGTCCTCATTCAACTAAGAACGTGCAATTCAATCTACTTTCAAGCTGGAACAAATTTAATTTCAGGAGTTGCGCTCAGTTTCTAATAAAAGCCGCAATCAAACGCAATGTATAGAAAAAGCACAACACAAGAAGAAAGATTACACGGTGGAGAAAGAAATTCCAAAAAAAAACAAGAAAACTTTACTCAAATATTTTTTTTTTATATCATCATTACAATACATTGTAGTAAATGGCTATTCTTTCAGTTAGTTTAAAATGAATCAAACAAAACTAAAAAAGATGGAGAAATTAATGTTTTTATTATAGTATAGGTGGAGTGTATTCATTTTTGACCTTTTTTTTCCCGATTACTGTTGCTTTATTTCTGAACGGTTGAGTTTGTTGAATAGTCCGTAGTCGGGTGTATACAATGAAGCAAAAAAAAAGAAGGAAGAATGTAGTGAAATACGCGTTTTACTTTGCTGTTTGGATGGTGTGCCCCATCTATTATGGCCAAAGGTTTTATTGTTAGCCCTGCCCAGGTCGACTGTTGGGCGGGGTACATTTAAAACTACATTTATTGCTAACTCCGCATCTATCCCATTCTATCTTGGCCACAGGTTCCCCAACTTTATTCTCTACGTTGAATAAAAGAGAAGAAGCGACAATAAAGTGGGCTATGTTCACCCACATGCGAAAAGCGTACGTGCCACCTATCTACAAGTAAAAAGCTTATACTTAAGAAGTGTTCCATCTAACAGAAGATAACACTTTCTTGTTTTTTTTTTCGATTCTTGATTAACATATACGTGAAAACTTGATAAGAGAGTTTTTGTTGTTCATGTTTGACTAGTCGTACAATTGGCAGTTGGTGTAGCTGTTTGTAAATTGAAATGGTTTAGTCAGAGAGAGAATATCCAAAAATCACCATTCGCCTCGTTAAAATGCAAAACTGTTTCATACAGGATCGTTAATTAATGCACATATTAAAGTAAGTATCGGTCAAATAGAATGCAAATTTTATCGTTGTACGCTTGACTATGTTGAAAATAGATAGAGCACCAATTGTAACGTTACAAATTACAAATGGGTACAAATTAAAATCGATCATTAATTTTTACCGATAAATTCGAACATTTGTTCAGTTTGGCAAAGCTGGCGCTACATTCATAAAACTCAAACACCAAAACGACTGTTCCTGACTAATTGTAAGTCCTGATATTATAACTTTTACATGTCACATTGCCAATTATCCCGGTGACCAATTATTCTTTTACTATACTTGAAATTGGCTATTTAACTATCAGGTATGTCGACCGTAAAGTGCATAATTACAACTGTATACCGTCAGCAAGTATTGCGGCCAAATTGACCGTTCGTTAATTAAATAAAGATCGAATTGTGCTCTGTTTATTTACAACTTAATAGCAACTAATGTAAGTAGTATATAGCGGTTGGCTATATATTGGGCTAGCGATTTTAATAGGGTCCAGAGCTACCAAAATACCCCATTACCACGCAATTGCTGCTATCCCCTAGAGGCCTGTCTTCGGCAACCTTCCGTTTCCTTTTCACACATTCACTTTATTCGACAATTCTACCTATACCTAGTACTATTGTTTTGAGTAGACTAAATAGTCCTATATATGGTCTTATACATCTATACTATATCTCGATTTCGTCCAATCTTATCCAATGTTTAATTTTACTCCGTTCTGTGTTCTCCAACTGAATGAAATTTCCGACAATATAATACAAAGCCACATTTGACCACCGAATCAAATTAAACTAGAGCCAATCTTGCAAAGGACAAATAACTGGTAAATGGACAAATTTCGTACAATTCCAACTAAAGTACCATTACAAACTCTGATCTTTAAACAGAACAAGACTGAGAACTATTGATTACCATTGTTAAATTGCCTCTAATGCGCCACAAAGAGTTCAGTTTCAGATTGACTGCTAATACACAAAGTTCAGTTTCTGTTTTGGCCATTTTCCATTACAATAAACGTGAATGGGTGTTTTTTCAGGGTTAGTTATAACAGACACAATACAATATCTTGTCGCGGATAGCCGTTGTACTCCTGTACTCTTACACTACATCGACATCTGTACAAAAGGAAAAATTTGATTTAAGAGCATTTGTGACTTGATTAGAGTTATCAGACCTATACGTATTTGTTTTTGATTCAAATTATGCTGGACCTGACGGGTAATACTAGCCATTCCGTTCCTGATGTTGCTCGATCATAATACATTTTCTCTGATATAATATCTAGCTGAAAATAAATTGTAATCGAATTTGACGCTAATGAACATCACAAATCTCATATAAAAGATTAGCTTCCGAATGAGCAATTAAACAGAGTCGAGAGAAAAAAATGAAGTGGCTGGAAAAACAGGACAATCCATTTTTATTAAAGTCACTTAAAAGCTTGTATACTAAATAGCAAAGCAGCTTTCAACGGTGGCCAAAAGTAACGAAATCCTCTTCATTAAGATTAAGTTTTGGTTGGTTTAAGGTTGAATGGAAAAAAATTGAACAAAATAACGACGCCCAACTTAAACTTATAAGTTGAATATATGGCCAAAGTCATACCAAAAAAAAATGATTCTAGTTTGAATAGATAGAGATGATGATATTGGAGCACATGAACAAGTTTTACATTTTTCAAATTTTTAACAGGCCACTGTGTCTTCTAAGGACTCTTTCATTAACTTTCAGACAGCGTAAAAAGCTACTTTCAGATAAAACCTGAAACTCGAAGAAGTTCTGAAGTGTGAACGTGTCGCAACGGGACGACTCTTTTCATGTATATTTATGATTACATCAGCTCATTCTATCTTTGTTCGTTGCATGTTGCCAGCCGTTTGAAATCTATATATAATAAGAAACTGAAAATCAACCAGAGAAACTTATTCAAGCGAAATTAAGAGATTCTCAAAAATATTTCACGATTTTAAAATGCACAATTACGACAGCTACGGCAGGAGGTGTCATTATAAAGTGAATATTAATACATTGCTCTCTGGAAAGTTTCGACTTTGAATTTATGGACCGTAATCCTTTTATTCTTTTTGTTGTGATAAACTTAATAGAAGGAATGCTAGGAGAATATTTTAAAAACTCCGTAGTAAATCACAACGACCCCAAAATGGTAGATTTTTAGACACATTCACATAAAAATATATAGATATGTTTTTCGTTTCAGTTGCCAAATAAACAAAAATTCCCGATAAAACTCCCAACCACTATAAAAGCCTCTAATGTATACGTTTCTAATAAACGTGAACTTCTCTCATTCAATTCAATAATGTTACTCGTTAGAGACAAACACAATAAGCAAATCTCAACTTTTCTCTTATACCTATATGTACCTACCTATGTATCTGAAAATCCCTAGCGGTCCAGTTTTCCCATTCTTTCTCACTCTTTTAGCGGTCACTGAACAGTTCAAGAGAGCGTAATTCTCAAGAGATTGCCGCACGAATTATCAGGACACTTGTAAAAATACGAGCAGAGATTCCATCGAAAGTCTTTGTTCAGCCTCTTGAGATTACGGCCGAGACGGACACTTCACATACTAGCAAACAGCCATACACACACATATACGCACACGCACTTCTTTGCTACATTCACACAAGTTCGGACACCAATTGAAACTTTTCCAATTCAAATTTTTCATTTTCGTAAAAAAAATAGATCGTTTTGTTTAGAATTTCCTATTTCCTCCTTTTAATTTCCGGTTATTTAGCGGGATAATATTGGACGGGTGGATTAACTCGAGCTTACAATTTAGAACATATAGATTTAAAGGATGAATTAGAGTAGTTTATTAGTCGTATGTGGGATTTCGTTGGCGACCAGTGTATTATCTCGTTATATGTTGTTGTATAGCTAGAAGCCATTTGTAATGTTGGCGTTGAAGAAGAGAATTGGAGTAATATCATTATATTTTCAAGGCGCAATATCCAGGACATTACATGAAATTATTATAGTTTGTGGCGTTGGTGCTATTGTATTCACGGCTGCCAACCTCCACGCTTTAAACGCAACAACAAATAAGTATAGTAGGGTGGCGATGTTGTTGTCGCTGTTGGTGGCGGGCGGCAACCCTTGCCCCCTTAAATTACATTGAATTTGTTTGAAATTTACATAATAATAATACCACCAAGGGATGATTAAAACAGACAAACAGACAAACAGGAACACGATGAGTGGAGGAAAAAAAGAGACTAGAGAGTTATTACGGTGGTGGCAGTGATTTTAAAGGACTGTCTTCTACCGTGACTTGATTATTTACAATTGGATCACGGTCCGAAAAACGGGAATTAATTAACCTCCAATTTGTAGTCCATAACTTCCGGTTGGTGGCATTTCAAATAATTAGACTGAAATATTGCAGCTAGCATGACGATAACCTAGCCGTAATTGAACAAAACAATAAGCATTAATTAACCACTAGGTAGATAAGTAGAAATATATGTGTACCTGTACAACATCTACAGAATAGAAGCATTCAATTCTAATTGTAAGCCCCGTACTCAATCAAACACTCAAAAAGCCGTTTCTCTATTAAATAAACTTACATAATTCACTTCAAGTTATTAGCAGCGTTTCTGTAACGACGATAAGCGTCGCTTCTATTTTATTGTAAATATAATCAACATATTCCATCCTCGTCCTAGACACGTGTGGATCCACAATTGGATATACACTGCAGATTAGGCACTAGAAAGTTAATGAGAGCTTTCTTTATCAGTGCATGTTCCCGAGCTCGTTAGTCCGATATAAAGGAAAGAGCTTTAATTGGATAAGTTAAGCTCTGTTGACGTAAACTTTAGCTTTCAAATGTTTGGTTCGGTGGAGGACGACGACGACGACGACGTCTACTACGAGTACGGGTACGACGACGACGATGACGACGTCGTTATAGCAACCATCTTACATCTACGATTCCTGAGTTGTAATGTCGACAGTGATAACCCCCCGCCAACAAATATTCTCTTTGGTAACTCTTTTAATGTCGGTTAAAATTTTTTTATAATCATTGCTTTTAGAATAGAGTGGAATTTTTCTGTTTAACAGGTGTTCTCAATCAGATCATTTTTGTAAAAGTTGTAGGTAATATTTTATGATTTTTAAGCCAACATCAAAGCTATTCAAGCATATTCATGTTTCTTTAGCAACACAGAAACGCTTAAAAGAGTGTATTTGTAACGATGGGCTCAAAAAAATTATAGAAATGAATATTTCTTTACTTCCAGAAACATCTTTTAATATATACTCCAAGTCAGTTCATATCCTAATAGTACGCATAGACGTAATTTCGCCCTCTCTGTCTCGGCAAAAAAGGAGGCAGATATATTCTTGGTGTATAAAAATCCAGAGTAAACCATCCTTCTTCTCCTACTTGAGTGTATGCGCACCCTAACATTAATCTATTTATATTTATTCATAATTTCAGTTATTGTCGTTTATGATTGTCTTTAAAATGCACTTTTCAGTGAATTCCCAAATTTCCACTTGTTCCTGTACATTTCTTCTTCTATTTTTCTTTAGTTTTCGAATCTGTCACAATACCGTTTTCTCAATTTAACTCGTATCCAACCCCGCTAGACAATTTTTCATTCAGTCATTTTTCAGTTTCAAGTGGTTTGTTTTAAAATAATCCTAATATTTACTTTTAGGCCATATTCCAATGATTCATTTTTCTACATTTCTGTTGATTTATAGCTTTATTTTACAGTAAGTAAATTTAAAAATACTTGAAATTATTATCTTAAAACAAATTGTTTTCTTTATAAGCTGATTTTATAATGTTTTTCGTTTCATTTTTTCCTGAACATTTGAGCTGTAGTAGTATATCGTCAATTCCCCCAAGAAGATCCACTCTAATCCCGGATTTTACAAGATATAACCTGATTTAGCCTCGAGTATTACGACAATGAAATACTTAATTAAACCAGCATTACATGTGGTATTTATTCAAGAATATTTCCTTGATATTATAACCAAATTATGAAAATGCTCAACTTTCCAAATGGCTTTCAATCTCCATAATGGAACTAGTTCAGCAATAGCTTTTTATATTATCAAGACTGAGACACACATAGATTTTGTGCATTTTCTATAAAATCTATGTTGGATAGATTCAATATTGTTGATAATATAGCTACACCATGCATGGTACTTGTTGGAGTTAAAGGGATTATAATGGAGGAACGTAATGTTGCAGTACATGTAGGTTGTGCAGCTGTATCTGGAGCAATATTATCTATCTAATCCTGACTCAAAATATGATTTTATAGAAAAAAAACCATGCTTATAGTATCGTTGGTAATACAAAAACGAATATCTCATTCCAAATTCTATTTATAGCGAATCAAGCACGAGGAGATTTCGTAAAATTTCGATTAAAGAAAGGATAAGAACGAATTTAAATGACGCCTTCAAGTTACAGTTAAAGTAATTATAGAAATACACAAAAGTTTCGAAACAAAATTTCCTTTTCAATTTATTCGAAAACACCAAAAGTTACTTTGAATTACCGAGCAATTATGTTTTCTTTATGATAGAAGGTAGACAAGGTTTCGAGATAATCACAATAATCAACTGTCGTCATCGAAGGGATTGCACGTTTGATAACTTCGAGACTTTATGACAGATCTATCTTGACGTCAAATCAGAAAAAGTAGTAATCTGAATAAAAGTACAACATTTTCCGCAATTTTCCTTACGTGATCCTGAATTCAACAGCAGTAAGAGTTCGGTAATATTGTCGTTAAAATTGGTGGTTTGCGCTAAAAATCTACATCGTATTGGGAACGAATCGTAATTATAAATCGTTGACAGTAACCAGGACATTAACTTATCTTCAAACAAACTCTATAATAAAACTTTAATTGGTTGTTTACTAAAGCTTTTAAAAGGAAAAGATTATGATTAGTTGAAATTCTGCTGACATCTCAACTAGACACAAGAAAGAAAATTCAAATGTTTCGAATCTTAAATACATCTCGTCAACTAAGGAGGGATTTAATGAAGTTTCTCAACTTTAACTACTACTGTCTGAATCCAATTAATGTCAACCAATAGTGACTACAATGTTGTTTTATTAAATGCATACAAAAAAAAGTTACAACAACAACAACTAAGTTCGTGTGTTTTTTTTTCAAACTACTTTTGAGGTGGTGGCTTAACAAGAAATTTTATAGTTTCAGTAAGGAGTAATGAATTTTGAAACGTGCTTACGTTTACTAATCTGTTTACAATACAACCCTGTCAAGTAGAAATATAACAGCTCAGCTAGAACACTAATTGCATTACTTGCCAGTGATAAATCGTTATCTCGCTCGTCACTTTATCAGAGCCCTGTTGACAATCTCGCTAATCGCATTATAAATTATTCTTGGAAAGAATTCGACAACTAACTTGAAGATTTTTGGATTAACACACAATATCAAAGTAGATGAAAAACGCGGCGGACAAACACAGATATGTACAAACGATTTTTTTTGTGTTGGAATGGAAAGAGACATTGTAAACAACTAAATAATACGAGAAAAAAAGTCAACAAACGACCGAACGAACACAAAGAATTGTTATCTTCAAAAATACTGGGTCAAGTGCAACAGAAGAGGAGTGGTGGACGGGCAAATGGCAAATTTCATCCCGTTCTACCACCTGACTATCCTAAAGTTAAACAAATGGATGGTCGTTCAAATAATACACCAACCAGATCCGTCCCGGGGTTTGTCCGACTAAAAACCGTTGATCGGAAAGCAATCGAGAAGTTAAAATGTTCGTTTAAATGCAACAGACGGTTTAAAAACAATAAAGAAAACGATTCCAAAAATTCAACTCTACTGTTAATGTTAGTGTGTCGTTTGCTAGCCTCCCCTCAGTGTTTGATTTTCAACGAGAACAAGAACAATAACAGGCGTTTATTTAAATTTCTTTAATTAAAGTTTTTGTTACGTCTAATCTGTTAGCATCTTTGTTCGTAGTTGCTCTAGCTACCCTTGCGATTATACAAAGTTTAAAGTCATGAATTGGCGGAGAAATAAAATTGGAGAATTTCCGGTAAATAATAGTAAGAACATTACAAGTTACAGTCTTTTACATTTCAATGCAAGCTAGAAAATCTGACTTATCTTAGACAGAAGACCATTATATTCTATGGAAAAACGGGGAGTTGTTGTAATTATTGATTCTGTTTGTAACGAAATAACGTTGAACGTAACATAAGAAACAATACAAAATTACACATATATTAAATTCGTTCGCAGATTGCAAAGACACGAATTTCGCATTATAAATGAGTAGTATTTGAATAATGATTTGCTACAAAGTTAATTTAAATTCTGAAAGCGTTAGGTTCTTTACGTGTGGTAATTTAGTTGTGTCGTATTTCTGATTGTACAATTACGACCAAATAGAGACAAGTAAAGTTCGCCCAAAAGACGGAAATCTTCAGATTTATATTATCAGCATTCACATAAAAGAAGACAATAAATCTTCAATACTGTAGAGAAAAGAGGAAAAAAATTGTGTGTATATATGTACATACATTTTTCATCTTGCTAGTAGAAAATTGGTGGATGCGCCGGGTGAAGTAACGAATGAAATTGCTATCATCAATTCTTTTGCTATAAATTCCAATTATCGTTCTTATTAATTAGTAAGTTTTTCTTTCATATAAACATCCCGTACAATTTCTAAATCATAAATGCAATTAACACCAACAAAATCCACCAATATTTGATGTTCAACCAAATTCAATTAATATGCAATCTCAATAAACAACTCATTCATTATTAGAAACCAACCGGACAATATGTAGAAGGGACCAGAATGGTTTTGAATCAGCTCAACTAAAAATGATAAAGGAAAAATCTCCAATTTTCTCGTGTGCTAATTGCAGAGGGACTTCTCTTTTGAAAAGAGTCATTATGTGAATCGGAGAACGTCAATTCATCAACTGGGCAACAGTTTTCTCTGTCTTTAATATTGCTGTTGCAGGACTTTAACCATTATCGATTCGGTTTGGTCAGGTTCCGACAACCACAAGAAAAATCACCCCCCAAAGGGTTGCCATTATTCACTCTATTGCCAAACAGACGGGCGAAAAAAGAAGGAACGCTAATGTGTTCTAATGAAAATAAAATAAATTATCACAAGAAGGCATTCGTGTTCTTTATTGAAGTTACTCTAACAATTATCCAACAGATTTATCATTTTTTCATAATTACTTCGTTACTATAAACATATATAATAATTAAGTAATTTAATTTAGAAAAATCGAATGCTGACAGTTTCGTTTTTTTTTTCACATTTATCTATAAATTGCGGAATGTTAATTTCCCAATTAATTTCAATAATATGACACAAGTCAGATCCAGGTCAACAACAGTCAAGAGATTCAACCAGAACAATGTTGCTTGTCATTAAAAACTTAATATGGTCTGAGTGGCAACGTTGAGGATGGCGATAAAGCGACAGCGTGAACACCAGCAGGGGGTCCGCCGGCAATAACGGAAACTAAATTTCCGCCGCCTTTGGTTGCACGAATGGTTATTATATTCATTCATTCAAGCGCCTCTGCCTGGATCTGGCAGATCTTGGAGATACAAGTCTTGAGAAATGGCCAAGACCAGAACTCAAGGTGTTCGCATCCCCCCACACACAACACTCCCATTTAATACCAGAATTTTTAACGGCTGCTAGTTGTCCTTGTATATCTGTACCTACACGTGTATGCATGTACGTATGTACACAACTATCTACATATGTGTGTGTGTGTGTGTCCGAGCAGTTTGAGGGAATGTCGCCCGGAAGCCGGCCGGAAATTGAGAGCTCGAACAAAGGCAACAGTTTATGAGTTACCAGCACCAAGTAATTCTTAAATCATTTATTTTAATCCACTATAAAATCTATTTATTTAACACTAATTATATAAAAGTTCATTTCAGACTTTATTATAATTAATGATCTCAACAACATAATAAAGTTGTAGTTTATTTCGTTAAAACAAACACGAAAAAAATAGAAATCAGTAAACTGAACATGAAACAAGCATGGTGGATCGTTTGTCAATAAGTTGCGGCTTGTATACTGTTCAGGTGCAAAATTAATCGACATTTCCAATAGGAAGAATCCCAATAGTGTTCCTCAACTCTCTCTCTCTCTCTCTATATATAGAGGGATTCTAATTATCGGAGTGTGTTTTGTAGGTTTCTTCATCAGTCATTGGTGATAGAAAATAGCAAGTTTGTTGGCGGTTAACTCAGACAGCAGTCTGTTTCAACAACAATAACTTGCAAGCGGAAAAAATTGATATTGATTAGGTGGATGTGTATCAATAAAGATTTTTAATCTTCTTTTTTTTTGATAATAAATTCAATAAACTACACGGTAATCGGTAATTAATTATTTATAACCACTAATTATTCATATAAAATTTGAATCAGGTAGTATTAATCGAAATGATGTTGTTAAATTAATAAAACATTATGATTCATCAAATTTCCATTAATCTACTCTATTATCTCTAAAATCGAATGTTTTTTTGCCAAAATATTTAAATTAATTTATCAATTATCCTGCTTTTGAATTTGATTATTTTAAAAAGCACTTACCCGGCGCCTCCACCAATTTTACAGCAAAATCATCCATACCGTTAATCTGTTCATGTTTGGGCACGTTGTTGTAATAAAATCACATAAAACTCAACTATTATAGAGAAATAATTTGGCTCATAAATGGAAATTCAGCAATACCGCTACCTGTTTGAAAAACAAATCACAAAAGTCTGTATATTTCAGTTTTTGAATCACTAAAAAATATTAAGCTGTTTTAGAGATATTTGGAAAAACCTGCTTTTGCAGGGTAAAGTTCAACCTACAGTTTCTCCCTTAAACTTGAGAACGGGCACAAATTGAAAAATATGTCCCACTTATTGTTAGAATAAGATGCCCTATATACCAGAAATGATCAAAATCGGAGGTTTCCATCTCGGGTAGTTCAATTGTGAAATCAATTGAATTGTTGTTTCTGAAAAGTGTATAAAATAACTAACTGTAGTGTGAAGGAAATTGTAAATTGAAGGGACAGAGTAATCCGTACGCAAATAATTATTATCCGGATGTTTATTGAATTTATCCCTTAGAGAATCAAAAAAATATCGTTATAATTTGATGAATTTTCAACTATTCCTTTACCGCCTCTACGTATTATATTCATCCAGCATGGATCTGTTGATAGATATTACATTTGTTGTTTTCCGATTGGCAATCGAAAATGAATTCCAATATGTATACTTATACATCTGTGTTTTGTTAGTATTTTGTAGTTGTTGTTACTGCTGTAAAATAAATCTTCGATAAAATACAACAACGGCACGTTTCTATTCCATCAAATTATTGTACACGTGTAACGTACAATGTATTGTAGTGGAAAAGCTTTGTATGTTGTCTGTGATCTAATAATCTCTTAGAAAGACGGGCGGCGGGTATTGAATGGAAATTGAATAGGATGATTCCAGACCCGGAAAATCTGTAGATTACTAGGCAAAATAGCAAACCATCCAAAAAAAATAAACACCTTATTCTAAACTATAATTTCTATACAAAGATAAAGTTAAAATTTATTTACTGAATCACTGTTGTCTTGTCTTTATTCCTCAGTTATGCCTTTCTTAACAAAACTAGATTGGTTAAGACTTTAAACGTAAAGATTTTAACATTTCTTTGTAGCAAATACATTAGTAGTAGATAGTCACTTTCTTACATGTATTCAGTACTACGCAACCGTAAAGTATGAGGTGTGCAGTGGCGTGCGGTGACATTTGCTGATAGGGAAGCTGTGTTCCCATAAAAATTATAAACGAATACTAAAA
>JAZBHA010000612.1:14619-53279 GCA_037464855.1 Iselma pallidipennis
TATGGGGTTTCCACAATTTTTTATGTTTCATTGATACTGTTTTGCGAAGTTTCTGGTATTTCAGGAAACACCGCTATCTACGTAATCCAAAACCTCATCAACACGTCATTTTGATGTAACTGGTGATTGATTGCAAAAAAACGCCTAAATTTATAAAAATAAGCATTTATTAAATTAAGTGTCACTTAAAAATGAATTAGGTCTTTTTAAATAGAATGTAGATAATAGGTCTGTTCCAACTACCAGTACCAAACTGTCAGAAGAGTCCAAAACAGTCAGGCGCATGCGTAGAAGCACAGTTGTTTCCGAACATTTTTGTCGCAATGGTTTTCCTTGGGTCATAGGTGTTATTGATGGAACTCATATGAAAATATATGCGCCTGAAGAGAAAATCCTCGGACTGTTTAGACAGTTTGGAACTGATTTGTGATTTGCTAAAGCAGCGGTTGGAACAGTAAACTGGTACATAGTTTGAGTCCAATCAAATCATGGATTGTTCTCGGTTGGAACGGCTATTACGCTTCTCCGCATGCGTCTGACAGTTTCGGACTGCTCTGATAGTTTTGGATTCTCTGAGGGAACGGACTTAATTTGGGGTTAGTTTGCAATTAGTTTCTGACTAGGCATGCGCAATAATACGTGATTAGTTTCAAACTACTGGTCGGAACAAAACTGTACAATTTTCTGATTTGTCTCTTGAAATCTCAATCTTTGTAGGTTTTCAAAATTCCAGTACGTCTATAATAGATGTTCATTTTTATGTCAATGAAGATGATTAATTTTATAGACCTGTTTGCGCTTAAATTTTAAGTACTACCTAAACCATTTAAATGGACGTTTTCCAATAAGAAATTTGTCAAAATAAAATTTTAAATACCATTTAAATATTTTAATGCCAACAATATAAAATGGCTTTTTGTCATTTTTCTAATAAAATACTGTCTCCATATTATAGTTGAGAAAGGTGTGGAAATAAATTGAGAATCTTGTGTTGTATTTTTAAATAAAAAATTGTTATTTTTGTGCATTATAGGTGTTATAAAATAAATTTTTTAGAACGGGGAAGTTACATCTTTTATGCAGGGGATTTCCGCTCCATTTATTAAAAAATGAATACATCTTCAAAGGAATCCGTAGTCATTGTATTTATATGTATACGATAAAAAAAAGATAACGAAACAATAAAATTTATTTACGTCAGAAAACCATAAATGATGAACATATATAATTTGTTTACTTACTATAACATTCTGATTCATAATCGGAATCGTACAGATTGTTCGGTTCATTAAAATTACAATAATTGGACATATCTGTCTATAGTTGTTAATCAACACGATTTGAATGATTTATTGATCACTAACACTTAAAATTAATAGATGATTTCCAAAATTTCGTCACTTGAATTTGAACCGAAAACAAACACAACACAGAACTTGTTCATCATGTCGTATCATTCAGTACAATGATGACCGTGTGACTGTCTGTCTGTTGTGTATATGTTTCCGATTTTATAATAGAATGCATATACAGTTGTGTGTTTTGTTAAGGAAGTCGTCGTACCGCCCCAACAAGAGATAAGTGATAAAACTTATACACAAACTAGACTTTATGACATTGGAATAATGTTGAAAGATGTATGCAGCAGCTACTAGAGATGATTGTGTCGTCGCTATCCTGACAACTTATGGTGGTTTATAGAACGAAAATAATGAGCCATTCATTAAAAACACTTTTTCAAATGATCAATAGAAATTTAAGAATTGTATGTAACACAAAAAAATCATCATTCATCAGAAATTATTTTCGTTTAATAGCATGACAATTAGACAAAAGTAGATGTTTTAAATAACTCATCGATCTTCAGTTTTTGTCAAATTGGCCATATTCAAAAATAGATATTTATTTTTGAAACCCCTCAAAAAAAAAATTCGGTAAAAACTTTTAAAACAAGGGGTGGTAGTTGTGTACAATCTGTTGACTTTAGGGTGAGATCCCTTTATTATCTTCACGTTTCAAGTGTCATGTTTGCGCGAAATGGAAATGGAGAAGATATAGGGCGAGGGCGAAAAAACCGTAACAGCAACTCACTCTGAATCAACACGATTTCAACAAGCGATTTGTCCATTCATATTAAACCACACCTGGCAGGAGTACAAAATAGAATTTCAAGTTTTCTAAATATGAACACCGTAAGATGGTGAAATAAAAAGGGAAAGACGCGCGAAATAACCGTGTAACAACATTTATGAAATATTCCGAATGGGCTGTATTTGTAACTACTGCACATAAACGTGGAATTTGTAATTTTGTACGAAAATTTACAGTTTCTAATTCAAACATATGTGTGGATGTAACTAATTTTCAATTATCGTTTTATGAACAAGTTGAATTATTGTTGAAGTTTCTACACAGTAAAAGTTACCCTTGTTTGAAACAGTTGTTGCAGATTTGTGTTTCCGTAAGTCATAAAACAAATTATGGAAAAATCACTGGAAAAACGACGATTTTTGACCTGTAACCTGTAACGAGCATAATTTCAGAATGATGGTCCAGTAGACTAATAGAAAATACCAAAAATAGATCTTCAACCTGAACTAGTGAAATTTAATTTTATAAACAAAGAAGAAGGAAATTGTGGCGAAAATGTTTTGTAAACAGAAATTAATGAATCTGTTGGAATTTCCGGTAGATTCGCACTTTCTATACGAAAAAACTCCAATTTCAGTACTGACAATAGGTCTGTTCCAATTAGAATCCAAAAAGTCCGCATGCGTCTGGCTGTTTTGGACTTTTCTGATAGTTGTGAATTATCTTTGGAAGTTGGAACATACCTAATAAATAATAAGATGTACTTTGAAAGTTTGTATTGTTTGTTAAACTGAAAACTTTCAGTACATCGAAACTTTTGAGTTTCTTTTTAATTAAAACTGAAACATATCTCCTCTAGGTTTGTTTGAGCAAAATTACACTCGAGTTGTTGAAATACAGGTGCAATTCAGGACTCCCCTAGTTCATATATACAAACAGACAAGACAGGCACAACCCAATTTCATGGAATATTTACACATGTTCTTATCATAAATATTCTTTTCTTCTGGAGTTTTGCGCTATGTAAACTGAAACAATCAGGCACCTGTCCAGGTATTTCTCTTTCATCTCCTGTCATAAAAATAGGACAATGCTCTTCTCACACATACACACACACATATCATATAGGTACCCCTTATGTTTGATTTATTTTTAACATTGGTTACGTTTTCATATTTATAATGAATGTTAACAACACCAACGGCACGTGACTATAATGTCACAAATTAAACATTATGACAAGGCACATGGTGTGTGTGTGCGCCTTCTAGTTCAATATTCCGGATGAAAGTTCAAATAAACGGATAAAGGAAGCTTTCTTACTTTCTTAGCTACATACCGGATGTGTTGTTTAAGTTTGTTGAATTTTTTCGTATGTAATCGAGCATATGGCAACGTAATCTTTGTGTGGTTTCAACTATAACTTCCACGTTTATTGTTTATTATTATTATTCGTAAAAAAAAACGATGTGATATTAATAAAGATAATCACGGAAAAAAGGCAGCTTTAAAAAGTTTATTTTTAATATTTTATAGAATTTTCTATTTAAATGATGGATGTTTTTTCTAATAAATGTTATACATATAAACATCATAAATTCGCAAAGTTACTAGCTGAAAACTAAAATTGGGTCGTCAGGCTCAACTGATCAATAGTTGCTGCCAGTCTCTCATCGAATCAAATAATAAAATAAAACTAGAGAGATGAGGTGGAATTTGCTAACATAACAAATGCTTAAAAGGTAAATTGAACATCTGTTAATTATACGAGAACTTCATTTAATTTGTTGTTGTTGTTGTTGTTATATAGATAGGATAATTAACATAAATATAACAAGGATTTTAAGTAAACATATCCTCCAATTCTTTATAAACTACCATTAGAACTCTGTATACCAGTCTTAGAAATTGTCTGAATATTGACTTTACACTCAAATTACTTTGCAATCTTAAACAGATGCACAGAAGAAAAGGATCCCTCCCTAAAAGCAGATAGTTTTCAGGAAACAGAGAGCCAGGTAAGACTGTAAATTTAAATTGTCTATTATTGATACTGCGGTAGATAAACTCTTCTGTTGGATTCTACCGCAAAGTAATTTGACTGTAGAAGTTAATATTCACAAAAATTCCAAGTTTGCTGTACGTGCTCAGACAAATTTAATCAATATTGACTTATCCCTCAGAAGTGTACGAACTTTAGTGGACAAATGTTTGAATTTTGTATAAAAAAATGCCTTCACTTCTCAATTCTCTACCGACTTATCTAAATTTTCTCTTACTGTTGAATGGTTTTCCCAAATTCCATTCGTGTTCATAAATAGTGTTATTTTTAAATAATATTCACCCATTATTTTGGAAACATATGCCAAACATGCAAATATCCCCTCATATCAAGTTAATACCAAAACGTTAATACCCCTGTCCTGTGTGCCTGTTTTTGATTTGTGTTTCATCTACTAAATACCACTTCGCCCTGTTCTATACTAACCATAACATGTCAAATATATATATTTTTTTCTCATCCCAAACGTTTCATCAACGACACGTATCCAATAATCCCACAAAATCTATAAATGCGAAGAGAACGAGAACGAGAGAAAAAAAGAGTGTATTTCATTTCAGGGGCTCTCAATATTTTATTTGCCAAATGTCTACAGGCGGACCTTCAAGGTGTCTAGTTGCTACTACTGTTTGAAGGAATCGCGTTGTTGTTTTTGTCACTTCTCCAGACAGAAAAGTCATATATAAAAAAAAAACAACCTAAAATTATGCCAACTGTTACTAAAAAAACCGACCGTGTTACTAATTGTGACCTTAGTCTAAAAACATATAATGAACTCGTTAGTTAGTCGACTAACTAACTGGAAGAAGGCGCGAAATTTCCCAATGGGATTTATTTTTAGTGTTTAGTCTGGATTCGCGCTAGTCGCATATATAATCGTCCTAATTTCTGTATTGTTTGCAAAACTGAACTGTGTGTGTCGTCTGTCCTTATTTTTTTTTCAGTTGTTGTATGCGTCAACAATAATAATTTCTGAGTAATAGAGAAAATGATTCGGATGGAAGGAAGGTGTCCTCCAGATGTTAGAAAACTATTGTGACCTGGTAGCATTATGGTCGTTTAAAAGTCACCCAAAACAGATGAGATATATGTGTGTATGGTCGAAAAAGGGGCAGAACTACTAAATACATAGCCTATTCAAATCTTTGACTACTTGACAGTAATTAAATACAATCCAGACTCTTCTTATGGACACTTGACTTGATCTTCTACTTGAAATTCAGAAGCCCCCGCTCTGCTTATATCCATACCGTTTTCCCCGATAAAACTCAATTCGTTCTGTGTTGACTGATTAAAAGCCTTACAAAATACATTTAAGGCGTATTGATTAAAGCTTGAAGCACTTTTGCAAATATTTTCGTATAGAATCGAAAGCCATTATAAATGTCAGACGGCAGGAGGAGTACAAAAAAAAAAATAACAAGGATCAAATGGAACTGAAACGTGAAAGTTAATATTTGCCATCATAAAGTATCATAAAATTTATAACTGGCAATTAGGTCTGGTAGAGACTTGTCAGAAATGAAAAATTAAGAGAGATATTTTTTAATATTACTACATCAGACTTGTAGTTTAATGAAATTCACGTTATAACATTGAAAAACGTCTTTATTTTACGAATATTTATTTAAAATTGCATCTTTTTCTTTCCAGAATCTATGTCCTCTATCTCAAAATATCCTATATATTATTAGAATAGCTTTAATAAACTATGTTTTATATTGTATAAGAGAAACTTCTGAACGAATAATATTATAATATTATATTTTTAATCTGACGGATATCAGTTTTTCAAGAATCAATTTATTCTTAGCTTAGTTCATTGACTTATAAATTAAACGTTCCAGATATGTTTTATTAAAATTAAAAAAAAATTCAAAAATTCTAAACAAACTCCAATAATTTTACTTCAAATGTCATGTATAATTTCCCAGAGCTATTCGGTTAGAGAGAACGAAAATAATTCTGGTTTGGTCGAAAGTTGTGGTCAAACATTTGACAAAGCTCACATCCCTTATATATTCTGTGACCTGCCACCGGAAGTCCGCCATGTGTTGCACAGTGTTCCTTTCACAAACACACAAAATCATTGTCAGTATTATTATTGTTGTCAACTTCACCCACTCGCTTCTATATTCAAATCAACTACCCTTATAATGAAGAAAATCATTAACTCCCTTATGTTAATTTATCTTTTTTTTTTAAAATATTTTTATTTCAAACATCATCATGTTTGAGTTAATGAAATAAACATAATTTAGTTAAAACTGATTTAAAACCGCCTTTTCATCCCTTTCATGTTTTTTCAAAGAGAACGCCGCCAGGCACCTTCGACCTTAAATTTGTTATCCAAGTCAAAATAAATAAGAAAATAGAGAGGTAATTCTATTAAAAAAAAGCCTAAATACCTCACTATTTCTTCTTTCCGCTCTTCTTATATCTTTCAACTGTTATTTTTTTTCTGGTTTTTTAACTTATTCTTGTAATAATGAAGGTGGGTGTTGTGATAATGTAACGGGAAGACATACGTCGCGACGCAAAGTTTCCGGCGTCTCACGTTAACAAATGACTTACACGATGCCTATTATAATGGGTTTTGTTTCGTTTCCTTTTCTATTCGGATAGCTTATATTATATTTAATTAGGTGTTGTAAATATATTTACAACGGCCAATGGGGAGTTTTCTTTTCGTCAACATTTCCGGTCTCAGAAGTTTTCTTGTTGTCGTCATGATTAATTTGTGTTTTGGAGATGCATTATGGAATTTCAACAACAATTTTTGTTATTTCTTGGGAAGACGATGGAATTTTTTCTACTAGGGTTGTAAAATCGGGAAAAAAATATAGAAAAGTTGAACACAAAGGATGAAATCTTACTCTTGGGAGGTGGGAAGTTTCAACTCCATAGACAACTCTCAATATAGCAATCGTACAAATTGCTGCACAGATCCAATATACAATACAGAACTTTGATCTTTATAGAAGTGTTTCTTTACAGAGTTGTCTTTCGGGGAACACTTGGGATCGAAAAAAAATCCATTCAAATTGGCACAAGAAACGTAGCGACTAAAATATTAATTTATGTTTCCAATGAATTACTCGAGAGAGACGAAAAATTCTATTACTTCATTACTTTTTGAAACAAAAAATATGGAGAAAAAAAGCCTTTTTTCCTTTTATTTTTTTTCCATCATTTTAACGAGGATTGTTCAAAGTCTTGTCAGGACGAATTTATTATAAACGAATATCTCAAGGGAAATTTAGGAAACAAGGCACAACAACATGATAAAAGTGGAAAATTGTGGAAAATTTCATATTACCAATTTTTATTGGGTAGTTTCTTCCTTGTACACCTACGGAAATTCGTGATTTATTTCATGAAAATTGTATAAAATTGCGGATAAAAGAAAACGATGCCATAATAAAATAACCGTTTTTATCAATTTTTCTCTGTTAGATTTCCATTTTCTTCAAGATCAAGTAGCGCAAATTATACCTACGAGAAAAAACGACTTTTCAATCTTCTTATTGGCGCCTTGGACATTTTGTTGTTGTTGTTGTTGTGAATGAAATCGTGCAATGAATAATGGTCGTGTGTGCGATTAAAAAAAAATCTCTCACATAAGTATTCGAATCGTGTTGAAAATAACTCTGTAAAATTGTCGTATCCGAATATAATGTAAGGGTCAGCTGCCTTTATATAAAAATAAGTTTTCAAGGATGTTTTAACTGCCTTCCTTTGATGATATGTCTTTGTCAATGATGTGTAGAATATTTGTATAGTTATCGTTTTATTGTTGTATTTTAACGTGACTGAAATTGTTTTGAATGAAACCCCTATGAATGTCAATAGGGTAGAAAGCCTAAGGGCCAGTTGAATTGAATTAATAATGAAAAATTTGTTTCGTAGTTTTCTATGAATATGATATTTTTCAGCTTAGGGCAATTAAAACCGTAATTCCGATGAAAACTTGCAATTCGAAGTAATAATTTATCAAAAAATTTGATTAAAACCATATGTTTATCCTTCAATTATTCGTATGTCTCTCTGTATGTACCACCAAGTCAGATTGAAAATCCGAATATGGTAAGTATCGATATAATTAATTCCAAAGTATTAATTTTGATATGCATATGCAATTATCAGTATGCAATTAAACCAACAGAAGAACTTCCGTTGCATCCTTTCCTGGAAGCAAGATGCACGTGCTCAGGATGTCACGCGCTTGATTCAAGATGAGTTGAAAATTCTACCACATTTACAAAACTCGACTCGAACAACAGTTGCCGCCAGTCTTTCGCCGCCATCCATAAGCATGTTTTTTTCACCCTCCCCCCACCCCTTCATCTATCATCTTTGTTTCTAACAACCCTTTAACCCTTCATCCCCAATTAAATTTTGTCCTAATTAAAGTCGAATCATTATAATTTATGTTGATACAGTATTTCCTGTCGTAGATAAAAATTGAAGAGTTACACACAATTTTGTGAATTGTAATCAATTAGTTCCGATTTTATTCGAGATTCGAGATTTATGCGGAAATTGAATTTGAAGTAATTAATGCTTGATGAGAAGTTGTTGAAAGGAATGTGTGTACGTGAATACTTGACAGCTGAATTCTTCAACGGGGGCGAAATGTTATTTAAACATTGTCGAGCTTTAAAATGGGCTCTGTTGTTTAGAGATAATCGAAATTTTTCTCCTTGTGTGCGTGGATGTGTGCTGTGACTGTGACTTTGTTTAAATATTATAGAGAAATAGAGAGGATTTACGTAGTTGGTACATTACTCACCACCGTATGGGTAATTCAAGCGTTTATAAACTGAACCACATGAAGCCAAATCAACAACAACAGTACATATGTTTGGAACGTACAAGAAAAGAACTATACACATATGACAAGACCATCAACCACAATCAACAATCAACAAATAAACAAATACTATAAGGCAAACAAACTTTTGACGTCTTTACTGTAAATGTAATGCAAAATAACTGAAATTTATTGACGACAATTGAACAATTCCAGGTGTCAAAATATAGTGGGGGGAACAATAATAATAATAGAAAGAAAAAAAAATTGTATACTATAATGGTTGGACCATACAAATACGTGACTAGTAAGATTATTGTACACGGATATCCTCGACGACGTCTCTCCTATTAGCGCCCAGGACTCTCCTTAAGAAGTCATAGCGCATATGCGGTTATGTAATTGACTAAGCAATTGACCGTCTTATTGGACTTAATAAAAGACCTGCCAAACCGGAAACGACGACGAGTATATAAATAATGTTAGATTTTTATCGATTAATTAATTTTCCACTTCCTGAATAAAATGTACAGATTTTTCCTTTTTTATTTACTGTTAAACTGTATACTCAAATACATTAATTGAGTCTTATTTAAATGTTGTTGTGGTGTAATCGTGAAAATAAAGGCACAAATTGACAATAATGTTATTGTTAACGAAATTACCCAATTATGATAACAGGCACGATTAACATTCTTCATAGAAACTGTAATTTCTTTCTATGCATAAATCACAGTCTCTACGTATTATATTAAACAACAAGTTCTATGAGGCGTGATTTTGTCGCACGCATCCACGTTTAGAAAACGAGCGAGTTTTCCAAAGGACAAGTGCGACAACGGTCTTATGAAACGAGTACGCCGATATTGACGTGTAATAAAACCGCGCCATTGAGATTATGTTATTCAGTACGACCAACATTACAAAATTAATATTTCTGTTGAATAATGACTTTATTGTAAACGCACAATAGAAAAATTAAATTTTACCAACCCATAAGTAAAATTTCTCTTGAGATTCTGACGCAAACCTATTCCTAACATCGATCAATTAAATTATAGACATCATTAATTGGCTCTATTAATTGTTTCTATGTTCTTTCAATGAAGTATTGTTTAACCGGTAATTCCAATTTATAAAGACACACATCTCGGTCTCTTTAACTATAATTCATTCACATCCATACGTACGTACAAAGATTTCATTGTTTCAATTATCAAATCACGGTACATTGATAAATTGCGTTCCAAATTTATAAAGAGGGAGAGTGTAAATGGTGCACTCACTACTACACTTTTAAATCGGTTCATATCTTGTACAACCAAGACAAGTCTGTCGTAAGATAACCCCTATAAAATAGACAAGATAATTGCTCACCTCGTACAGAACGTGCACATCTTTTTCTTGGATATGAGGCATGTTGGATAGTGGAATCATCTAGAATGGGTCCTACAGATTCCCCATCAGATGTAGCATGAACGATGGCTTGTGGAAAATCTTCTTTGAAACTTTTTGTTGACGATGATGCAATACTATTGGATCGTTCTCGACCAATAAACGTCGTACTAACCGAGTGTCGTCGTTGATTCTTCAATGCTGAATAATTGTAATATTTTGCTGAATCTTCACTAATAAATACTTCATCTCCTGATAGTTCAGCAGCAGTTTCTTCAGATGTTGGTAATGCACAATATAGTAGATCATGGTCAATTTTGGTTTTCAATGAATTTGAACGATTGGCTGGATGTCGGAAAATAGCCAAATCTGGATCGATATCAGACAATCTTGGTTCACCCATAATTAATAATTCCTGATTTGAATCAGCTGAATTCGAACTGACTGATCTCAGAAATCTGAGATTCATTCTTTGATTTTTCGGTGGTGTTGATTGACGACTTAGCGAACACTCGGATATATTATTTGTACTACCTGTGTTGCCCATTTTAGGTCTTGATTCGTTGCACACGGAGAAATATGACGGGTTCTCTATCGATCAAAAAATAAAAAGAATAAACTTAGTTAACTTGGAAGATTCGTTTGTTGGATAAGAAAGGTAACAATTCCTTAACACAAATAAGTGACAAAACTATCAACTAAGCATACTAATTCAACTGGCCGTTTCTTGGCCTTAGATAGGTCACACTTATAGAATTCTAATGTAAAAAATTACTGCCAGTGTGGAGACGAAAGGTATAATTAAATGACTTTTGCCCTCAGATTTACGAACTGTTAGAATGGAAGGGCGGGCGGCAAGGTAAGAGGAAGTCAAAGATCCGACAGGATGTGTATGGGAAGACAGTGGCGCATTTTAACGTTACTTATTTACTTTAAGATGAAATTCTGAATAATTATTTATGCTGTTTTGAAGGTAAAGGAGAGAAAAAAACCGTTTACAAATACATAGCACGATCTTCTAAAGACGTATTTCAGATTGATGATCATGATGATGATGATGTTCATGATGATGGGCATTGCCCCACTCACTAATAAATATTTATACCGAAAATTTGATTGTAGTTTGTGATTTCAACTGGAATTAGCCAGATCAAAGATACGAACGACTGGATTCACTTGTGGAAAAAACATTATTAATAGAAATCAAATGAAAACAAATAAATATATATTTATATAAAGAAAAAGTATTTTGGGCAGTAAACAATCAAAGACAAATCAAAGTTTATTGTGCCTTTATTAGTCTATGGATATAATCTCTGCATTATGACTAATTGTAAGCAAAAATTTATGGTAGATTGTTTTCGGTTGGAATATGTTTTTATTTTTGGTAGTTTTTACCATTGTCCGTTTTTTCTCTTGATCGTACTATCCAAGAACGTAAAGTGGGATCCACACGCTCCAATTTCCTGTGGGGAAACTTGATGAAAGTGTAATAGAGTAATGAGGTATGCACACGCTCGGAGTATTTACTCCAACCAGCTGGTGCACAGAAAACCCAGTTTACTCAAGTTGGAACGTGTGGATTCCACTTGAAGAAAATATCCTATACAATTCATTAGTACTCAAATGGTATTTTCCAGCTCCAACCGTACTGGAATCTATTTAAATTTATAGTTTGACGTCAATAATTATGCCACTTATTCATGCAAACTACTTTTACTAAATAAACAATGTGATACAAATCACTTGTGATTGTTTAATTTTCAAGTTGTGTAATACGGATTTTCGATTGTGAATTTGTTGTTATTTTATTCTGCTACTAACTAAATATTGTTATTATTTTTTGTTAGAATTTTGATGAAAGTTTTCATTTCAATCATACCGAGATCCATTGTTTCCAGGTGTGTTTATACAATGAAGCAGGATATTTTAGCGTTCAAACACCTCCAAATGTGTGGATATGATGATGAAAGACGACGTGAATGGAAATTTCATTGATACTTTCTGTTCTTTGACACCATCATTTATTATTAAAAATCTGAAACAACAATACACAAAAATTAAATAAATAAATAAATAAAATAAGGAAGTTTAATTTGTGTATTATTCATAATTTGTCAGAGCACTGACTGAGATGTAAATTGTGTGGTTTTTGGTACACACGTATGATTGTCATAAACATTGCGGCATCATGTTGTGGGTATTACACGGTTAAAGAATTGAATGAATAATGAGTATACTTGAGATGATAAGACGACGATTGTTACTTGGTAAATAGGGCTAAATAGACTCATTATTTAATTATTTAAAATTTTGTGCTTGTATTTCCTAACACACATAGGTCATACTTGTTGGAAATGGTGTTAAATTATTAAAATTAGACCTTTGTTTTCGTTTTTTTTTTGGTTCCGTGGAATATTTTCTATATTATTTTTGATTAAAATGTTGTTTTCTATATTTACAAGATCATCAACTTGCTAGAGAGATACACTATACGAATTTAGATTGACCAATGTGATACTTTGCCAAATACTAATTATATCAAACAAACAAAACTACGAAGAAATAGTAGGTTTCATTCAAAAATTGTTTTATGAATTGAAAATACACGTAAAACTCCCACTAGTTGTGCCCAAATATCAAAGCCAAAATAATTTTGTCGCTTGTGTTTTTATTAGCTGATTATTAGAAGAATTGCATCCTGATCGCTTGAAAACTACTAAAATATTGCCAACTACAGTGGAGTCTCTACCGATTTTTATTACAAATGGTAATTACAGGGAGTATTCCATCTCCCGGTTAGTTTTTTGGTCAACCAAGTACATGTCAGCTTCGGGACGAAAATAGGGTCGAACTCGAGATTGAGGCATTAGCTTTCTCCTGCGGTGCCGTTTCCATTACAGGTAGATTTTAAAGCAGTAAGCGGTTTGTTAAGACCCATTTGGTCAGGTAAGGCCCCGAACTAATTATTCCACTTGTTTCACTCACTGACCAATAATTCCTATAATTCCCCTTACCGTTGCAACCAGCTGGTTTTGTACTTAATCTTCTTAAAACTAGTCACGGAATGATAATATGTATAAAATTTTTTCTTGGCTTTTCCCATGTTTCGTCGCAAAGATGGAGCGCACCCACATTAGATAAAGCTTTCAGTTCCATTATAGGCAGATTTTCAGGGTTCCACTGTATTATACGTAAAATTTCAGTCGTAAATGTTCAATATATTTAAATACTTGATTTTTATGGTAACATCTGGCCGTTTCACATAAAAATCAGTCACTGACAGATATAAAAATCGGCTATTTCTACTTTAAAATTTTAGATTTGTGAATTTTAAAAATTTCAGTAATTTTCGCTAATAATTGAACGATAATAACAATTCAATGTCTTAAGTAATCTTCAAATATTGTTGTAACGAGTATTTGTAAAGATTTAGGATAATTTATGGAAATCCTTGTTAGTGAATTGCAGCTCGCCCCCTATTTAGAATTCTCGAGCTTTCATAAACATGACTAAAGCTCACCACCAGGATAACAAATACTTAATCGTTGATTGTTTGGAGTAAATTCCAACTAAACAAATAAAAACGAATGACTTAATGACATGGACTTTTATGTATATTTTGAAATCGAATTTTCGTAAATTCTTATAAAAAGCGATGGAATTTACGAAAAACAAGAAGGAAAACAATCTATTTTAAAAATGTGGAAAACTTACTAATTTTGTTGTTTCTAATCAAATTACAAACTTTCATAGAAATAGAATGTAATCGTTTTTTTGGAAATGCATTCCAACACTACACCTACACTAGAAATATTCCACGAAACACGTGAAATTGATTTGGCTACCAGATGCAAAATGCATATTGGGAAATGCATTCGATTTTCATTCGAAATTTTTGGGTGTTAACAGTTTAGTTTTACGTCACATTTAGTTGAAAACATAACAGATTTTAGAGTTAGTGTAGCACCCAACACACATACCGTTTTAGTTAAACGCACGTGCTAAAGTGTAACTGGCGTCAAATAATAAAAACTCCACAGACTGGTAGTTGAGGGGCAAAATGTGCGAAATTATTTATAGAAACGATTTATATTTATATATATGGTTCTTTTGTTGATTTTTCTTTTAATTGCCTTGTATTCCTAAAGGAACATACAAGTTTTGAAAGATAAATCAGGACGAAATTCTGCGAATGTTTCGACAAATGGGTGCACTTTATCATAATAATACATAGCAAAGAAAATGATTAATTATTCTCAACTTATACTTGACTTGCTTTAAAAATGTTTAAATTTAGATACTTACATACAGGATTTGTTGATATATGATCGTTTGAATTAACATTAAACAGCACACATATGAATGTACAAATAACACAGAAAGTTCTGCACAAGACTCCCTATTTATACGAGTACGAGCACACCGAACTTAAGTCGGAACGCTACTAATACAGTTTAATAAAGCTTCTAAGTCGAAACTCTCCTCGACTCGAGAGTTGGTTTTCAGGAGTTGGATCTTTGAGAGGTGGGGGAATATCCTTCTGAATTATGACAACAGCTGAAAAAATTAAAATAGTCAAGTCTAGTAGTTTCAATGGATAGTGGGTATTTTCTGGGTATATCTGTAAACTGTACGCCCCTGAAATTAAACTGAAACAAATCGATTTTTGATCGTTAACTTTATTTTTGGGGAGGGGGTGGGTGGTGTTGAGCAGGAAAGATAATTTAATTTACTTACAGTTAGCTAAATCCGGTTAATCAGTTTACTATAACATCAATGGGAGTTTTACTGGCAATTAATGGTCTGATGAAATTGGAACTACTGGAAATATATCTCTCTTATATTTGGTTATTTTATTACTTTTATGAATTACGATCTATATACAGATAATGATTTTTTAAGGGATAATTAAAATTAGTAGTAATTTATGTTATTTTATCTCAGTTTCACGGTATTTAAATTCAAAAAATATGTATATTTTGTTGTAAATAACGAAAGCTAAAATTAAAAAAAGCAATTCTTAATTTAAATTTATCCTATTTTTATAAAATAAGCCGACCTTATAGCTCTTGGAAAATTCGTAAAAAGTTAGTATGATGAAGAAATGTATTCAAATTAAATCCGTATTGTTTCTTTACTTTCGGCTTATCGGATTCCAAAATTCTAAGCCTATTAGATCTTTTTCTAACGCAATCAATTCCAGATCTATACAACGTATTTTTTCATATCAAATGGTTTTATATAAACTTACTTTTATTAGTTTACTTAAGTATATTAAAAATAATGCTTAGTCATTGGAGCCAAATCAGAAAATCTTTAACGGTAAAAGATTATATGTGGCTAGAATTGAAGATTTTTATTGTATTGGTTTGGAAGAATACACCTACAAAATGTTTTTTTCCATTAATGTATTTATAGATTATATACATAAATATTTTATAAACAAATTTAAATAAAATTTTATAAAAAGATTCCAATTAGATGTTCAAATCATCGAATTAACTGAAATTGTTAGCTCCCACATACTGTTTTGTCGTTTTCTGGTTATTAATTCTTTGTGTTTGTATAAAGAAGAATACAAAAGAAACTGAAAAATCAACTCTAGATGATATATTTTGCAAATATCGTTAATAAAAGGAAATAAAAAATTGGCCAAGTGCAGGTCGGACACGCATTAACTTAGATTTCCGTAGCTGTTGTAGAAGTAAAACTAGAGTTGAGTAAAATTCTAAGAGGTCCGGGATGGAATCCTGCGTCAAGACTCTTTTAGTTTTTTAATCTTTTTATTCCTTATTGTTTTGTTCAAAATATGCAAAAATTAAAGAATTACAAGGCTGTGACATACTGACGGACCAGCGGACAGACGGACGGACATGGCGAAATTATAAGGGTTCCTAATGGCTACGGAACTCTAAAAATGTAAATCTAGATGGAATTTGAGAAATACAGTAAAACCTTCCTTAGCGAGCACCTCCCTGACTGGGAGTTCACGGTGCCGAGTAATAATTAGCTTCTGAATGATTATCGCAACTTTTTTTATTGTATAGCTGTGGGGTCGCAAACTCAGTTAGACGGATATTTCCCTCAAACAAACACCAATTCATGTCGTAGAAATCTACTCCTTAACCTCAGGCACAAATAACGGATATCTTCCTATGTTCAAGAGTAGTGCAAGTAGGATTTAGTTTAGCGAAAACTGCAACCCAGGCTCATAACTAGAGGAATATCTGGGTTTGCTGAGTGACCATTGTCACACTTCTGAGCTGCCTCACAAGTCCCTCCATTTATGCGAAATTTTTTCCTTCACAGTGGACCCCTCAAGCGGGGTTCTACTATATAAAGGAGCCTAAAAGCCTAAAATGTTATTACAGATGTGAATAAAATACAGTAAGAATGCTGTTTTTTTTTTCAAAAATTAAAACTCTTATCAACATCTACTATTTAACAGAGAATTAAATTTCCGGTATCGCTTCCAAGACGTATAATATCCTTTTTTAGTCCGGTGTATAAATTTATTCTTCACGATAAGGCACATTTTCATATAATCAATACGATTCCAAACTTGCTACAGTAAAGAAAATACATAGAAATTTTCAGGGTGCACTGAAGAAACAGAAAAACAGTTTGAAATTTTTAAACAGTTATTTATAATGTACTTAACCAGAAATCCAAAATTAATTAATAAAGTTACGGTTTTCAAGTGTTTCTACTACTGAAGTATCTACCTAAATTTACGTGTCTATCAGTTTCAGTGGAATCTCTTAGTAAAAGCTAATTTTGTAGTTTTTATCACGCTACATCCTTAAACAGATTGGAAATATCTTCATACTTTGTACAGATACATAAAATTTCAAATTAATATTCTTTATAATTGTAAGATATTGACGTACGTATACGCCTAATTACATTTTACTAAATTACATCAATTAATGTTAACAATGTAATGAATAATTATCTTCAATTAAATCAATAACTCATATAAACTCACAAAAATCAGTTCTACTCGTAGTTTTATTGATCAGGTATTTTGATCAGACCGGGAATTGTGGATTTAGCTTGGAAACAAAATATATTGTCGGCTATTTTCAGAGCCTGCAAAATCTCATTAAAGGAAAAAGCATTTTCATTTATATTTATTGCTAATTCAATTTAGTTCAGTTGCTTAGATGAGGATTTATTTAACTCATGCGATCTCACAATAAGATGAGACATTTCCTATATAAGTATCTATTATTATTTTTCCTGAACATATCTATCTATCTGGTAATGTTATTTACACTTAATTGAATAGAAAATTGTTAATATATAGATATATTTTCGATTTACGTCTGTTAGCCGTAATTGGAGGGATGAAGGAAAGAAGTCTTATCAAGGACAATATTTTATAAATGGTTTGTTGTGATTCATTTGTTGTGAAGGAATTATAAACAATCAGATAACAATCGATGTTGGTTTTAATTACTTGTTTTCTCTCTATCATTATCATTTTTTTATTAGTAATTACTTCAATTATTAAGTAACAAAATACAAATGGATGCTTATATACATTTTTAAATGTTTTTTGTTCAGAATTCTAACCGTAAATAAAATATTCGTGAATTCTCTGAGGTTTTGTCCTATAAAACAGCAATAAAGTTTCAGGAAAATGTCAAGAATATACTGCTGTCATGTCCGTTCCGTTTCAGTTGTACTACTTGTAAAAGGCAATTGATATATATTGTACATATATTTTGTTACTTCTTGAACCCTTAGTTGCCAATATTTATAAATGTTAAGACTTGCATCAACTGAACTCGTGCTAATCCAAAAATAGACACCTTTACAATCACCAAAGAGTACAATAATTGATTGATTGAGGACTATTTTGATAGTCGTACAGTATTCTGTCAACATGGACGATCTTCTTTCCACTCATTCACAGTTGAAAACATCGGCCAATAGTAGACCAATAGTTGATTTAAATGACCCGCTTAGAGCTTAGCGGACGGAGCAAAACAAGTCGATGGGGACTACCGACGAGCGAAGATAATGGTGACGATGACTTTGATCTGAATCCCATCGAATATGTATGTTTGTGGTTTTTACTGTTTTTAGTAACAGTTATTGAAAAAAAAACAACTATCTATTTCTACGTGTCCTGTGATGTACCGAAAACTTCGCTTAGTAACATGTTCATTAAAATGATAAGATATGCAATAATAGTAATAATAACAACTCAATGTTGGTTGAAACAACGTGTATATAACACACGTGTCTGTTATTATGGATTACTTTTTGATCAAGGTAGAAGTGGTGTAGATGATGATGTAATATAATTGCTGGTGATACAGTGAATGCTGTACAAATTAATAGAAATGTCGTTCGTAATAAAGCTTTCATGTAGAACATGTGGATTGTTTTATTTGTTTTCTATTTGCGAAACTAAAGCACCTACCAATTTAATTAATTTTCAGGCATTTTCAAAATTTTAGAAGAAATGCCACAGAGTACCTACTATGTACCACTCTGAATCATAATTTAGGTATTTCTGTTTTCAGTTTATATTGCAACATCAAAGTGTTTTAATATTTTAAACATTTTATAAAGTAAGAACATAAAATATACGAAAACTAAACTAGGTAAGTCAAACAAAAAACTGGAAATCTATAAAAGTTGGTCGAAATATTTTATAAATAAGAAATTTTAGTTTTCTAATTATTAGATATTTTTTATTTGATGTGCTGAACTGAAATTTTTATGCACAAAGTGATACACAAAAGATATGTCTAAAAATAATGTAAATATTTAAATTCGTACAATTGCATCTTACTTATAACCAAAGAATGTAATGAAACCGGAAAACAGACACAAAATACTGTCTATATAATTAATTATTTGTTGAAAGAGAATGTATTTATTTTATCCAGCTGCAGTCTAGAGTATTGTCTGTCTAATAACTTAAGTTACATTGTATATCATTAAAATAATGATTGGCGATATTGAGATTTTATTCCACTTTTACATTGACGCTAGTTGAAACGCTAAATCCTAGTAGACAAAGATGGGCGACTGTGCATTACACCAAACAAGAGTATTTGCGCAAGTTACAGTCTTTTTCTAGCAGGATTTAGCGTTGAACGTAACTGTGGCAAAATCTTGCAATGTTACTTTACAAGTTAAAGTGACTTTAAGGTTGACTGTGAAACGGGCCTAATGTAGTATAATAGTGGGTCAGTTTCATAATGAATGATTGTAAGTCATATTCTTAGTCCAGTGCATGTGAATATTCGGTAGGAGCTATTGACTTAGAATGTGACTTTCAACAGTTAAAGCAGGCATAAAGTTTTTATTATGAAACTAACTGGTCTAATATGATTTAAGTCATGTATACAACCAGGAAAACAATAATTGCTTCTGCTATACAGATCAAGTTTTATGTAATAAATTTCATTGTATAATATTATTCCACAGTAAATACAGTTTCCCAGTACCAATTGGATTTAAATGCTGACTGTTTGTGGAAGCCTTACGATTTCCGATCGGTTAAATACTGACTTATTTGTGTTTCTAATCAATAATTAATCTTACAGTTAAATTTGCTTTACGTGAAATTTGTACAGTTTGGCAAAAACTTCCCTGTAATTATGAGTAATTAGTAGATTTCGTAATATAAAGAAAAATTAATTAAAAGTAATTTTAAGCTCATTGTTAATCCTGATAGAACTTTTCAAGTTTGAAAAGGGGGGCCCACAATCAATGATTCTGCAAGAATACGAGAGAAAATTCGTTGGAAACACAGTGCGCAAGTACAAATTCATTAAATCAGTGATACCGCGTTATCTTAATTTATAATATTTTGTTATAAAATTTATAAACATTGCTATTTACAACAATCAGAAGGAGAGGAAAAAAAACAACTTTCACTTCTGCTAAACCAACTCAATTGGTTGATTTCAATCATATGTATGTATGTAGAAATCTCCAACTAGAATTTCTAGTTCATATAGTGCTATTCAGACGGACGTTCAATACGACCGCGTTCCATTCTGAACCAGACACAGGTTCTTCTCTTCTCACTCTGGTTTTCCCGTCAGATTTCCCCAAACTCCCAGAATTTCCCATAGTCTGACGTTGGCAGAATCAGTTGCATATCAGACATATAACGAACGAGAGTTGTGAATTTTGATAAAATACATATACGTTTATATTGTGTTTTATTTGGTGAATGTTAAATTTTGTGATTTCGTATAATTGAAAATTCCGTACAATATGACAAATGTTGATGAAATATTAAGTTATAAACGTAAAGTAGAAGAGGATTTTTATGCAATCTTAGGATGTGATGAAAATTCTACGGTAAGTAAAAATTATTTTACGAAATGAATCAAAAAAAAATTATCGGATTTTAATCTTAGGTTGAACAAATCATAGCTGAATATAAAGTACGGGCTCTTCAATACCATCCGGATAAGAATTCCGGTAATAAAGAAGCGGAAGCTAAATTCCAACAATTGAAAGTAAGTCAAATATTTAATTGATAGATTGTTTAAAAGAAATTGATCCTTTCTCTTCTTCTAAATAAAAATTCTTTCCGGCTAAATTTACATTGCCCGAATAATTTACCATTTACTTAATCAAAACTAATTAACGGATTTACTTGGAGCTTTACAGTTCAGCTGGAGCATTAAATCGGGTTTTAAGTAATTTGCAAACTTTCCTGTTTAACTGATCGATGATGGGTGAAGGCTTAAATTTAAAGAACTTTTCGAAATTTTTGTTTTATTACTTTATAATGACCAGGGCTGGACTGGCTTATCTTGGCCCCGGGGAATTTATAAGCCTTACAAGATTATCGATTGCCATTTGGCCCCCGAAAACCCATTGGCCTCGGAGGAAATCTCCCCATATCTCCCTGTCTAGTCCGGCCCGGATAATCATTGAATTATTTCTTTAGAACGAATCATTTAGTATAGTGAAACCACCGAAATAGTGGTTTTAACTTACTGCATTTCAGGTTGTAAATCTTAAGCCATTATATTTACAATTGAACATTGAATTAGAAAGTAAACAGTAGTAGACCAATAAATTACAGAAGGGTCGACAATCTGCTTGGAGCAACTAGAGACGATTTTTCAACAAATTCTGCATATTGCATACTGCAGAAGTAGCCTATTTATTATGGAAAGTCAGGAATAATGACAAAATTACTCAAGAGACAGCTCACATATCGGAAAATTGGTTCACTCCATTTTTTTATTATTAAACCATCATATATCCGGTTGGTCGGTTAGCAATTTTCCCTCAACAAATTTCGATAAATTCGTAGCTAGCGGATATATAATTGAGTTAAAGGAAAAAAAAACAATTCAAATATACATAATAGAGAAACATGTTTCCATCCAATATAACTTCCTTCTTTTCAAATATTTGTTTATATAGATATGAATATTTTATTTCCATATTCTAATGTCTAGCATAATAATTAAGTTCCGTTTTGGAAATTGTACGTGAGACTCGTATACAAATAGAAATATTTTTTCTTCCTGTTTTACAAGATGGAATAGAATAAATTCGTGACACGCGAGAATCAGTTTTGATTTTTTTTTCAAATTTATTCATGACAATTTAGCAGTAGGTACTTAATTTGAAAACTCCAACATCTTTCCATTTCAATTAACGATGTGCTTGCTCCAATTTGTGTGGGTTTCAAAGACAAAAAACAACTGTCAAGAACAATCTCGTTTTTGCGACAAACAGTTCTAATTAGAGATTTGCTGCTGTATTAACAAAAATGAGAAGGTACGAGGTACGAGATGGAGATGAGATGAAATTTCGTGACAATAGAACTAAATAAAACAAAAAAAAAACAAGTATCGAAAATTGTTAAGAAACATGATAAGGGGACTATATCCATATAGAAAATCCAGAGAGATTAGAGTATTGCCACGAACTTCATCACAATCTGATAAAAGTTTAAAGAAGTTTGTCATCAACTTCACCATCAAACTGGGGGTTTGTCTCTTGTAAACAATTGATTGAAGAATTTTCAAAGTTCGAATGAAATAAAGTTTGACAAATTTTTAACATCCATCGAGTTATTTTTCATTTTGCCACATTTTTGATTTGCAATTTTTGATCGAATATTCGATGAATAAATTTGCCATTTTTGTTATACATACTTGTTGACAAAGCAGGGGATTTACAGCGCAATTTTTAATTGAAAAATTAGAACTGAAAGGAATTTGGACGCTTTTGTTGAACGAAAATCGATAAAATATTTGTGAAAACTAACGGTGTGATTGGAGCGAAAACTGAACGGATGTTTATGCAAGGAAAATGTTGAGCGTAATTTTCAATATTTTTGTAATATAGAAGTGACTCATAAACGTAAATGAGAAAATTTGTAAATAACCATTGAACAACATAAGGGAAAGTGTTCAGACATTCTCAGGATTTTCATTATTCATGTGCTATCCTTGAGTTTTTATGTGTGTTTTTATTTACGCACCCACACAGGGCCGTTGCTAGGGGGTTTGCCTCTAGCAAAATCGTGTTTTTGAGCCACCCCCCTATAATAAGATTGTTCTGGCCCTACGTCCATATAAATTTCAACTTTATTTTTTCTGTTTCTTAATTATTAATTTTTAATATTTTTGTGTTTGCTTAATGTAAAATAAAACAACATTAGTTAGCCTGAAGGTGCAACTTGATAAAAAACATCCCACTACCTTTTGCTTATTTATTTCAAAATATGCATATGTTTCCCACCGACTTATTGACATGAAGTTTTCAATTGCGTGTAACGTTCTTCTTCAATAAAATATTCCTTTTTTTTTGAAACCAACAGTTGTCATGGATTTTTATGAAAAGAATTGACAAAATTGAGACCCAAGACCCAAGTAGGTAGATCCATGAATATTTTATTAGTCATTTAGATTGGATAGGCTCTTTAGATCGACGAACGAAAAAGGTGGTTTATTTATTTGTATGAAAATTTCAATTTTGATTATTTAATTTTCTCAATTCTTCAGGCCACTTTCAATGGAAAAATTAACTTTTATGACAATTTATAAAGCATCATGACAGCTATATCAATCATCTATTATTATTCATATCTTGACATTAGATATTTAATAATTTGAATAGACCTGTGCGCTATCATTCTCTTCAAGTTCTGTTTATAAATGCTACACAGTTGACATAACAAACAATGAAATGAATAGATAGTGATAACATCGAGAAAAACGATCATCCATCCCCTTATTTCGACATTTTCAACCACAATTAAGGTGTAGGCGTATTTTTAAACACAAAATTGTCCAATTTTATCAACAAAACTCATGTTTAAAAAGCATTAATGCTTGCTTTTTAAACATCAAGATTTAATTAATACCATGAATATCAAATGAAAGGGTTGCTTACACAAAGAAAAATCCAATATCCACAAAAATTCGTTGTATTCAAGCGTTCAGATTTTAATTAGATTGGATTTTCTTATTAAAATTTTTGATACAATTATTTGTGGTTCGAATAAAGCAGACATTTGCAAAATTTTTATGTAAATTTATAATATTTTGAATTGCAGGAGGCCAAGGAAGTACTTTGTGATCCGGAAAAGCGAAATAATTACGATAAATGGAGGAATAGTGGTATTGCAATAAGTTACAAGCAATGGCTTGGAATGAAAGAACACGTCCATCAGGTATGAAATCTATTATGAATATACCAGGCCCGCTGCAAACGGGTGAGCAGGCTAGGCACGGCCTCATCAGTTGGGGCACCAAATCAATTTTTTTGAACATTCCGGTTTTGGGGTCACAAGACGTTTTATGCACAGAAACGCCAAAATGTATTTTGCGGCGACACTGTGAATATACATCCTAGCCTGGGAACAACGGACAGGGCTGGCTGAAGCACTATTTCCATAAGTTACGGAAAACAAAAGACCATTGATAAGCACACTAGAAAACATTAGAGACCTTTTTGCACCCCGACACTTCCACCCTTTGCACACAAAGCTAAACGGTAATTCGAATGGAAGTGTGCATAAGTAGATAGCGAGCCTCCCTAATTTAACCGAAAATACAACTTTCCGAAAGGAAATAATTAAAATTATTACTATCTTGAAATTGAATACAATCATCCTAATTACAATTGAATTAGTTATATTGAAACGGTATTTTTTGCTAATTAATTATTTAGAAATGCTTGTATTTTTGTGTTTAGTCGATGCACTGGAGTACACCTAAAACAAAGGACCGTATGTTGGAAACTGGCGGTTCATCTGGACCATCCAGTTTGGGTGCTGGTGGTGTAAGTGCTGCTCATCGTCGGGCATCTGAAGGTGGTGCAAATTTGCATTGGGGCGCTCGTGGAGCCGGTTCAGCATGGGGCACTGAAGCACCCAGTGAGGTTGTCAATAAATTTCGAAATTATGAAATTTAAACATCAACAACAACAACAACAATTAGAGAGAAAAAAAACGCACATAAATTTAACAAAAAAAAAAACAAAATATGGCAAAAAATTGAGAGAAACAAAAAGCAAAACCAACAGTCATTAGTTTAACCGTACTTGTATATGAATGTTGAATCTATACGTAATTTATGTACCCATTATCCATCCATCCATCCATTCATGTTTAGTTGATTAGCAAACAAGTATACAAACAAAATTAATGTTGGAAATAACATTAGGAAAACTTAACAATGTCAACAAGAGTTAAGTCTGTCTGCACACAAATTAATCAATAATTGTGCTCGATTCGACAGAACTATTAAAAAATAATAATAATAATAATAAAGGAAAAACTGTTTTTCTAGCGTTATTCAACCAAAAAAAAAGTCATTTGATGTCCTATAATAATCCCATTAAATCAAATTAATGTAGAAATTCATATTCATTGGTTTATTGACTGATTGAAAATTTTCCAATCTTGCTTTTATTTGTTATATTTACATATCCTAATATAATGAGGGTATTCACAACTGCCCTCCTATTTCTATGAGACCTCGTATGTCGTATTTCCAGTAGGTGGGGGAAATAGTCAAAGTCTCGTAGATGAGAGTACCGTTGAGGCATGTTTTCTCAACTTCGTATCTTGAACAGCTGTGAACAACTGCAAATGACATGGGGCGTTCACAAGTCGTAGATATAGTGTCTGGTATTTATACGAACGCGTACCAATACAAGGCAATAGCAGGGTCATGTGAATACCCTTATTATTTCAAAAATTGTAATGTAAAAATTCGTTAATTTCTTGGAATTACGACAATCGGCCAAAATTTTTATGAAAATACGAATTATTTTTAATACAAAAAAAAAGGAAAAAAATTACAATTGGACCAAATATGGCGAAGAAAAACTAGAATTATGTGATATTAGTTGAATTATTGTAAAGTTTAAATATTTGTTAATAAACCTGAATCCTGTGATGTTCCTTTTTGGGTTTAGCATGAATTCTATTTATTATTTATTGTTGAAAAAAAAAAGAAAAACCCAAAACATCTATGCACCATCATCCTTTTTCCTATCAGGGTAAATGCACAAAATCCCACGTCCCACATTGAACACACTGTATTTTGATAAATGTTTACGAAAAATGATATAAATATACATACATATATATTTTAATGAATGTTATCAAATCAAATAATATAATCTATTTATAAATGTTTTACGGTAATAAAATTGTAATTACAGATCAATTGGCTAATTATTATCAATTCGAAAATTTACCAAAAAAACAAAAAAATTGTTCCATTAAACAGGAAAATCTGGAATGAATTTAATAATAATAAAAAAAAGATCCCTCGTAAGTATTCCCAAAAATTTTGCACGTTGCTTTGATATTATAATTACAAAACTAGCATTGTAAATAATTCATTATACATATACCTACCTACGAACTGATAGTATGAATATTTAATTATTTATAATTGAAATTGCAGCCTCCTCGTCCCACAACACCTAAACTAAAAATGAAAGTTCTGGATAAGGGTACATCATCAGGCCCTTCCAGTCTGAATACAGGAATAAGCCCACCATCCTATAGACGAGCCTCAGAAGGTGGGTCTCATCTGTACTTGCACAGTTCTGAACGTGGAAAAAAGTTACCGAAGAAGTGAATCAAAAAAAAAAATCAAAAAATTATTAGCGTTTCCGGAACCAAAATTTGTTTGAACCTCCAAGGAAACTGTAAACCCTAAATACAGGATTGGACTGAGATAAGAGAATTTTATAAAGATATTCTGATTTATAAATCTTTGAGTATTAAGACCAAGACATACGACGGAGTTAATCATGATGATCGCCAATGCAGCATTGTCTGTCGTATGTCGCGCAACTAATTTTAGTTGATACTGTTTAAACGTAATCCGTAATTATTCGCTTAATCATGGTTAAACCCTGTCGTATGACTTGGTCTTTAGATATCTTTTTACTTGATCAACAAATCCAATTATCGGAAACGTTGAACGTTAATCAGTCCGGTCCTGTTTATTTCTGATATTTTATCTGGGCATTTGCTCTGTACAACCATAATATTTTATCTTTATTGTCTTTCAAATAACTATTAACAAAATATATTATGTCTGTGTCATCATCTTTTATTGTCTGGATCCTCTGCGGTCATCCCATGGAGGATCCTTCTTGAAGTCGTCGCCATCTAATTTTCCAAGCCAGCCAGCAGTCTGCCCTGAGGGGCGCCGGCCAGTTCGCCTCTTGACATGGATCCATTAATTAATTAATTGTTGTGTAAGGTGACGATAAGTCTTCTTCCACCCGGGCTGTGGTTCAGGTCCCACTCTACTGCGGCCTTTAAGGCCTTTTGTACGTCCATTAGCGACTATTTGTCTTCCCCCACAGGTCTATACCTGTGTCTTTGATGAAGTCCAGGATTTGATTAAAGGGAGTATCTCTGATATCTCCAAGGGTGAGATATTCATCCCCTAGATGCCAAGCTCTGGGGCCCTTTAGTGCCTCACAGTAGCATAAAATGTGGAGTGAAGTATCATCTTCCTCTTCACAAGCCATACATAGAGGGTCTCCTAGGACTACAATTCTATGGAGATGCTTCCTCAGATCACAGTGTCCCGTTAATAGTTCTGTAATCTGCTTTAGTTGTTTCCTGTTCAGAGCCAGGAATCCTTATCTGTCTTGAAGCTCCCTCGATAGTAGCATTCCTGGTAAGCCCTCCCAGTGGAGGTGATGCTTTTTCTACGATTGTTCTCTTATAACCCTCCTTGGGTCCAGGTTCAATCAGACGTAGACTAGTGGCTCTTTTTGCCGAAAGGTCCGCTTGCTCATTTCTTCTAATGCCTTGATGAGCTAGCACCCGTCTTCTGTTAGTCCACAGTGCCCACCAATATTCGAAGGTCGATTCTACGGAAGAATCTTCAAAAAAACTCTTTTTTTCGTACATTTGTGGGAAAAATAATGAACAATAGAGTCCATTAATAAATAAAATTATATTGCAAAACTATATAAAACACAGACAAAATAAGATTCTATAGTATGGCATCACTTATACATATATGCACAAAATAAAAAACTTTATCGAAAACACTAAAATATAAAAGATATGTTGCGCTTGTCATTGAATACAATAGGAACACAGTCTTTCTTACAAAAAAGATTCGAATTTATTTACACAACTAAATCCTCATCAGGTCGTTCTAAAGTACATGGTCTTAGAAATTCTTGTCCTCTTTCATGAATCCATTTATTAGAAACTAAAACAAAATAATTTCGATAAATAAAAATAATAGTTTACTATTTGTGTGGTGAATTTCTTACCCCATTTAGAACCGGCTAGAACTGGACAGGCAGCATGTCGTGTTAATAAATCACCATCACCACTAGGATGGAGATTATGCCAAAATGCTGCTGCACCTTTTTTCGGCCATAGAGCAACATGAATTGATGGAAATACAGTAGCACCGCCTTGTGCCACATCACTCATCTATAAAAAAAGAGACAAGTTATTATCTAAATCATATTTCTTATCAGTTTTTACGTACATAGAAAAGAACAGTAGCAATTCGATTACCAGTACCTAAACTTTTGAAACTATTCTTTTCATCCCTCTACAATCAAATAAAAATAATTAGGTAAAAATAGAATGAAATGAAGTGAAGCATTACTCTTGCAAAATCGAAATGTGGCTCATAATGCCCACCAATACCATAATTAACGACTTGTAATTCTTCTGCTGTTTCCATTGTTAGTCCAGTCATATCTGAAACTCTCTGTACAACATCAGCAATATGTTTATGTTCATGTTCTTTGAGCCATGCTGATTTACTAATTCTGTAATGAGCAATTTCCAATTCACCAGTTGCAGCATTTTGCACAGTTGCTCGTTTAAACTAGAAATTCAATTTTTATTAAAAATATTCTTTAATTACCAACAATTCTCAAACAATTTACCCTTGGTTTTGCTAAGCTTTTGATTGTATCGATTTCTGCATCACCTAAAACATCATGGAAAATCCATATGTCCGGTTTATGATGAGCTTCTTCAATTTTAAATGGTGCAATACGAAGAAATGGATTATTGCGATACAGATAACGACATTTCAATTTTGATTGTTTGTCATCTGGTAGGGAAATTTCACCTCGACATAATTGTTCATAGAATTCCCGACCGTATGGATCAGGTGGTACTACAACTATCTGTAATTAGAATTATTTATTAACCAAAATTCACAAAAAAACACTATAGTCATTCTCTGGCGATACAGCGTTTTTAACCCGTCTTGAAACCATTCAGGTTCGCGACATAACAATGACGTCACATAGAGTAGTAATCAAACATCGGGCTGCGGTGCAGTCAGTCTTAAATACGCTGAGTCGCCAAAAACCGGCTTATACAGTTGAATTCGAACGCAACTCTTGATCTTCATTCCTATCTCTAAGGAGTACCTTGGCAGTTGAAATCAATTCAAACGAAAATCCACATCTTCATCTTCCCCCCACCCATTTACAGCTTACAAACTCGGCCAATAGTAGATAAGTTCACATAGTAAAGGACAGCGATATAAACTTGCTATAGGAACAAGGATAGATGTATGATTTAAATGTCCCGCGGAGCTTGCTGGGCGGAGCAAGCAAATTCTTAAAGACTGAGAAGAAGATAAAGACGTAGAGTTGCGTTTGAATCCAACTGATTGTCTTACATCATCATTTTCTATATGTTCAGATTCATCATCCCCTTTCCTTTTCGGTACAGTTGACATTGATTTTTGTAATTCATCTTCATAATAAACTTTATTCCCTAAAGCTCTAGGATGTGTTGGTATTATTTCCAATAATTTATTTGTTAAATCTAATGCTAATGGTAGATTGCCTTGTTTATATGTTGAAAAAGCTAAATATTCCAATATATCACTATATTCAACCGTACGATTAACTTCACGATTCAATCGTGTTTCAGCTTCTTTCATCCATAATAATGTATGATAATAATCACCATTATTATATGATTGTCTACCTAATTCAAAACAATCAGCAGCACTTAATTCACCACTATATTTAATACCATTTAATTCACCCCTAGCCAGTGATGATGTATCTAAACGGTAAGTGTCTTGTAATCTTGTTAGTGCAACAGCAGCACCATTTAAATCTTCATCAGTTGGTATTTTCATTGTTTCTCTTATCGTTGTAATATTTGTTAAACAATCACCAACCAAATCTGTACTTATTAAAGCTTCAATTTGTTTCCAATCGGTTGTAAGTCGTTTTATTAAAATATATGCATTAATTGGATTGGCTACATATGTTTGTACATCATCCATTGCTTCATTATGTTGTTTTTGATAGATTTCAACATATCGTTTTAATAAATCCAATTTTTGTTCTTCAGATTTGATATAATTCTCTAATGTATTAATAAATGCATTTTCTGTTTGTAATAATTCTTCTAATTCAGTTAATGCTGTATATACTTCACATTTATGAAATTTTATTAATGAAAATATCACAATTAAAATGGTTGTATAGAATAGGTGAGTTCTGAACTTCATTTTGATGATGTTCTGAAAATTATATAAATTAATAATTAAATTGGATATGATATTAAATCTATTATATTAATAATTTAGTTTGACTAATGGTTTAATTAAATTCTAATTGTAAGTTAAGGAAGTTGTTTAATTTTCGTACGTTGTGCTACAGATTAGATGTAAACTTAAATGAAACCGATGTCAATTTTAATAATATTCAAAACATATGTTATTTAATTAAATCCAGAACTCTTGTTAATTGTGTGTAAAATAGATAAACTGATATGTTATTGCAAACCCTTTTCTCAAATTATAGATAAAGTTAAGGGACAACAAAGAGAAAATTATAGCCTAAAACAACTTTGCGTAAAATCCTACCAATCTAAAAATACAAATTTATGAATGGAAGTGTTAGGTTTTTGGGATGTCAATAGGGAATGTTTACCTCCCACCCTAATGGTGGGAAATTGCACAATTGCTTCCACCATTTGAGTGGGGATAAACTTATGGTTTTGAACATAGGGTGCTTATACTTCTAACGTGTAGAGGGTGCTACCTGTTTGAGCATTATAAAGGATATGTTGACAATGCTCAAACAGGTAGCACCCTCTAGACGTTAGAAGTATAAGCACCCTATGTTCAAAACCAGAAGTTCATCCCCACTCAAATGGTGGAAGCAATTGTGCAATTTCCCACCATTAGGGTGGGAGGTAAACATTCCCCATAGATAGAAGGATACGAACAATAGATCAAGAATGGTCGCAGTTTAGAAAGGCTGAACAGCCAAACGACCCCATCTAATCTAATGGAACTGTTAAAAATAAGTCAATTCTTGTTGTTTAAGTGTTTGATTTATTTATATAGTAGCGTTCGTCCGCGACTTCATCCGCCTGGAAATCGGAGAACCAACAATCGCCGGTTTCAATATTAAGACGTCAATAATCTTTTTTTTTTATTTATTATATTCCTTATTTTATTTTGAAATCACAGACAGACCCTTGAATTTTATTTACCATTGATAGATAGATTCGCGACCGGTTTCGGTTTATAAAACCCTACTCGGACTGAAACCGGTCGCGACCATATAAATAAATAACAATTTTTAGAACCAAGATTGTATTATTAACTTATTTTTCTTATGGAGTACACATTTATTATTATTTTTTAATTATTTGTATACAAATAAGTGGAATCGTATAGGTACATAGGCGAAAAGAGGCCGAGCCATGAGTGAGAACCACTTTATACCGATTTTGTTTAAGCGTAAAAGAGACAAAAATAGGATACCGACTCTGTATAATATAATAGTTCTTCTTTAAATAAGTCTGCCATAGTATCGAAAGTGTACTTTTCTCATTCAGTTAGTTACTCTTATAGGATATTTCTCTCCATCTTCACACATTTTGGCAAAAACTAACTAGAACCATAGGAATTTTACCTAAGCTAGACAAGATAGCCACTATTCTACATAGAATCCAAAATAAATACATGTCAGATAACAAAAAGAGCTTGCTCTCTTATCTATTCAATGGAGAATAGTGTCTAGCTTGTCTAGCTTTGGTAAAAGTTCTATGTTTCGAGCTGGTTTTTGCCAAAATGTCTAAGTGAAGAGAGAAATACATACTCCATATTTTCCATATTAGAACTGTTCTCACTCCCGTCTTGGCCTCTTCTCGCCTATGTACCTAGACGATTGAAAAGACCGGTATACTGATGATCGTGTATAGTCGAAAATAATAAGTTGTACAAACATTGTAATATTTGAGCAATTTAGCTATGTTGAGTAACAATTGTATTGTGAATAAAGAATCTTAAGAGAATGTATGTGAAGAGAAATTCCATCTACTATGGTTACCGGCAATCCTAGTATAATCAAATATCTAAATAAAATTTGTAATTTTTGATGAAACCAAACACAATGCATTTCCCAGATAAAGATCCTATAATGACATTTCAACCAATGTAATATAATATGTTTGTAAACAATACAGAATGATGTAATTGAAGAATCACCTTTTCAAATTACTACATGTGATATTCGTGAAGAGTACAACCTTTAAACTAGGAGTGTTCCATTAGTAGGTAATCATCATTTTTGTGTATTGCAGAAGAAGGAAGAAGACACTGTAATAATTATTACACACTATTGATTATAAAAATGTTGGGTGGGAAGTAACAGTTGATGACAAAAACAAACATTAACCACCATCATTACTTACAATTCATGCTATAACTATTAGTCAAAAAAAATTAGAAATCTGTGTTTTGTAATAATCAATTTACTCTTATAATCGAAAATAATTATCGGTACGCGAAACAAGAAGGTCTACCAAAAAAATCTTCACATTCATGCTGTAAGAATAAATGTGTCATAGTGAAGATAATTAACTGTTAAATGTTTTCATGGAGAATGAATTCAAAATCAATGGGTAGGTATAAAATTTATATTTCTAATTTCAAGTTCAACAATCACTTATCTTATTGTTAGAGGGATCCGTGAGCTTCACCAACCAAACTATCAAAGGGGTTGATGACATATAAAAGGTTAAGAAACTCTGGTTTAAAATTAGTTTTAACGCACAACTGATGATGGGTATAGGAAAGAACCCGAAACCGGTCCCGCTATAATAAAGATATTTCATAATAATAAATAATTCAATAAGATGATGTTAATATAACAATAAGATAAATAACAGAAAATGGGTGAAATAATGATTTTTGTGAGACTGCGACAGGAAGTTTCGATAGCATTATGATGAATTAACATTGAAGATATTATTGTATTAATAAATAATAAGATAAATATTATTTTATAGTCACATTCTAAGAGCTATTGTATAGTCTTGTATTTATTATACCTACAACAACAAAACAAGAAACATTATTTATAACCTTTTCATTTATAGAGTTTTTTTTTTTTTTAATTACTCATTCATGATATGAAAGATGATTTTATGAAAGTGTAATTACCGCAAAATTTCAACAGATCTACAAGGACTTTTGAATGAAAGTGAGAAGATGTGTAAAGAAGCTCCCATTCGAGAATATTTATCAAATTTGATAAAGCGTATTCGTCCTTCTCAGTCTGTATTATTAAATTTAGAAAAAAATCTTTATATTTCGTAAATTTGTTGAAGAATCAATCTTAAATTGGTGAATTTTTCATTGTCCTACTTCAATAAAATCGGAATCAATAATTACTAACGATTTTATGTGGCCATTAACTTCAAGTTTAGTTAATTTATTTAAGGAAAAGTGTGGTAAAGACGGCAAAAATTTCAGTAACTCTATGAAATATTTTCATAACGTTTCCTTATCACAATTAATAAATAACGACAGAAGTGCACTTGTTCCGGTATAATGAACTTCTACAGTTTAGATTTTTACGTAACAGTCATATTAAAAATAAAAAAAATATACATATTTTCTATGATAAACTAGAACTAGTGCTATTGTAGGAGTTTTGCATGATTATTATTTATAAATTATTATAATATATCATAAATACAGTAGAACTCGGTTATAACGAGACTGCTCATTCTATCTATTTACATCACTCTAAAATCCCGCCATTTTCTAAGTGCCTTGAGTGGTGTTGTAAACTAGTCCTACTGTATAGGTAATCTATTTGAACCAGTTTCTAGACAATCAGTACCTATTAGGCGCCTCTGTACGAAAAACATTTTGGCTCACCGGTGCAGAAAACATTTCTGCGCCCCTGTTGCGACCCCAAAATCGAAAAAACTATTCAAACAAACAACAAAATCAAGGAAAAGTATCGTGATCTCTCGCCCAACTAATAAGGCGCCCCTGTGCGTTGCATGGCCTGCACACCCGTCTGTGGCGGCCCTATCAATAAAATAACAAGTACTGGTATTAGAATTTTTTATCACAAAAATAGATAAACAGTCAAAAGTTGTTGGAGCAAATTATGTCATTCATGTACAAGTCTAAAGCAAAAAAATCTCTAATTGAGTTCTATAATTAGACAACAAATTTAATGATCCAAGACAAAATAGAGGAATCATTTTAACAGTGCTATCATACAAAAATTATGATAAACGAATGAAAAAAACTGTAGCTATTCTAAAAGCTTTAAGATAAGAGCTTTTATATTATATTAAAATTGTAATAATTGTTGTTTTCTTTGATGGACTAAATTTAATACAAAATTTAAGATAAAATTATGTTGATATAATAAAAATAGCGGAAATATACGTCACGTATGTATAACAAGCTTCAAGTTCCAACTATCTGTTCTAATTCTAATAATAATTAATAATAACGATCTGGTTAATTCATTAGAATCGTCAAGATTCTCTATTAAATATCCACAAAAAAAAATATTATTTCAATAGTTTCCAATTGAATCTAATTGGAAAAATCAATCATAAATAGAACATTTGTTTAAAAAACCAAAACGGGTATTAGTATTAATATACGACAATTTTAATTATTTATAAAACGGAAGATATTATAATTTAAGTGTGTCGTTAACTAATTGTAGAAAATATTCAATCATATCAGACACACCCGTAGAATTTTGGTTTATATTTAATTTTTTGGGTCGATCAATTATGGCCCTTTTTCTATTATAATTTATAATACTTACACAGATCGTTGCGACTATAGACTCCCTACTTACAGGATGACCATATCAGGCAGTACCCAATTTTATTGCCCACTCAAATCACACATACACACACTACTTGCCGGCAGCATCAGATTAGCGCAACTGATTGGTAGAATGTTGGTAAAAAACGATGTATATCACACAAATAACATTTGTTATTTAATAAACATGTGTTCCAGAATAAAGATGTTTATTTACTGATTGCTGGGTTACACTGACATCTACTGATTGTATTAGGAACTTTCAATAAGAGCTTTCATGTATAGTGTGTCATCTATCGGTTAGTAGATGTATAAGATAAACCATTAAACTGTTGAAATAAAGATTTCTTTAATTGATCCGATCATTCGAACAAATAATGTTAGGGTGCGTTCAGATTACCATATTTCCCGGATTAGCGGAAAGACTAAATAATAAATAAAATATATTTTGCACATATGAATGTATGTACATAGACGCATCTTAGAGTGAGATTACACGGGAATTCCTCCTAAATCCAGAAACTAGTTATCATAATCATTCAAGAATCCAAATCGACACAGAACCGGTGATGGAGTTGTTCGATCAATTTGCCAAATCGTCGATTAAACAAGAAGAAGCTATAAAAGCCGAATTAGATGATATTTGGAACTGTAACCCAAATCATCATCGTAAGGCTTCTCATAACAGTGGGAATCATACGACACTTTTGGTTTAGGAAAGCAAAGCAGCCCATCAACCCAGCATCAGCAAATTAACAATCAGTAATGGTCGAACTCAATAACCATGGTCTACACAGAAGATGCTAAATTGTATGGAGACGGAAAGAATGCAGTGCCGGACTGGACAGGGGGGGATATGGGTCGATTTTCCCCGGGGCCAATGAGCTTTTGGGGGCCAAATAGCGTTTGGGGGGCCGCCGATAATCTTTTAAGCTATTCTTTTTTTTGATTAACTATTTAAAACCAAAATCTAAAACCATGATGTGCTGTAAAACTTACCCTTTCGATGATACCCCTTTGTTGAACCTCTCCGATAAGGTTGTGCAGTCTCCCAACGCTGATCATCAATGGTGGATGGTAGTCGTCCATTTAGAAAACACTTCACATTGATAACTTTTACGATTTATTATTATTGGTAATTTCACCCCCGCACTTACACTGTGTCCAAGACACTATTTTATTTAAATTAATCGATTGGAAAATTTTGATGTTGACTCGTCAATGTCTTAAAATCAACTGATTAGAAAACTTGTAACAACAAATTAGACAAAGGACATTATGCAATTTTATTTCGTATGTACCGTTGTTATCAAAAACCAAAAACTTGTCTGTATACGTGTTTTGTACTATTGTTTCGTAAAGTATGTAACAGTGCCGGACTGGACAGGGGGGGGATACCTAATCTTATTTTTTCCCTATTCGTAGAGAGCGAGAAAGAAGAGAAGCTTGGAGAGAAAATGACACAGGAGGACTCCACTCCTATAACTTATTCGTTCCTGTTTCTATAAACGAAAAGGAACACAGTTATCTTTTACTGTTTAAAAAGAGGGATCATACGTATAGCTTCTTCTTTGTTTTTAGAAAAAGAGGAGAAAAATCTCTTCATATCGTCACATCTTCACCAAGCAAACAATTGAAAATCTACGAAATTGGGTGTAAATCTAATAAAATCCAATCTTTGCAAAATTTCCATCTATCAACCACTAAGCTCTAAATCTTTTTGAATTAAATTGTCCACGAATGCGATAACTTTTAATTAACAAATGTAGGTTTTCGCTGAACGATTCGGATTAGTGGGAATCTACTGTAATTATTAAAATTTAATTAAACTTGACTAAAAAAGAAATATATTTTGAATTGATATTAATAGTAATATAATAAAATCTAAGCACGATTTTTTGATTCATTAACACGGGTAAGGACTTGATCACTTTCTCTAGTTTTTTTTTCATTGAAGTAATACCTTGTACCTAGTTACTTATAGTAGTTTATAATTTAGATGTTCCTTGTATTTGTGATATTGTTAGACTAGCCGATTATTTATTAAATTAAACAGTTTTTATATTTATTGTGATTTGAATTTTTTAACGACGAATCTAATTAAGGTAAGAAATCAACGTAATTTTTGGCTCCTTTTGTTGATTTTTCAGTAAAACTTCACAACTTATACATTAAATTGATATATTCTACCGATTATCTGTCATTATCGACATCGGTGAATATCCTAATATTGAAAATTGTAAAATTGGTTTTACAGCTACATAGGTGGATAGCTGAGTTAATTGAGCTACCTTTGAAAAACCTGTGGAATGTTTTTTTTTATTCGCTCTACTACACCTGCAAGATTTTGCCTACGGCATTGATTCATAATAGTTATCAGTTCAAAGTTTTGTGTTACCAACTCACTTCAGAATAATTCAACATTGTCAGTTTTTTATCAAAGTAAATAGGTTCACAGAGACTGGTATAGAAAGTTTTAACAACCGTATCGATAACTTTTGAATAGAATTAAAAATAACTCTTTTGTAAAATTTCCTGTTTGAAGAGCTTTTTGAGTTTAAAATGACATGTATGGGCGCAAAAATCGCTTTATTCTTCTTATCTACCATTCTATAGAAATGTATAACAAATTGAATTTTGAAGAAGAAGTCCTCCTTCTCACTATTAAAAAGACACCTCTTTCAATGGGGATCTATTCATTTGACTCATATGTATAATTTTCCATGGTCCTCATAATTTGCTATTCAAAAAAAAAAGGGGAAACATGAAGAGTTCTACCAGCTTTATATGAACTTTTCATGGTTTGGTGCATTTTGATTTCGTTTCAATCTACTAGGTTTGAATGACAGCTAATATCACCACCTACAAACATTTATTTGACATTGAATAGGATCATTTCTATATGTATCAGTCTACATATAGACATGTAGAGGGATACCATATAAATATGTTTCTTTTCTTGATATTTTTACACCAAACAATAAACAAGTTTCGGGTAGCTTGTCTTGTATTTCACTTCCGTAGTTAGATCTTCATGATATTCACTATTTCCTGTTAGATGACAAAATAGAAATTGGATGGGACTATTTTTAACAAATTTAATTCTAATATTGTAGCATTGTTGTATGAATTTGACCATATAATTTGCAAACTCTCTCTATTTTGATCAGTCAAATTAGACCAAAATTAGTTTTATAGATAGGTGTATTATTTGTAGATGGATTAATTCCAAATATAATATCAAAGGATAGGTATACGCATGATAATTTTTAGTAAATTATCACTGATTATTATTTACTGATTGATTTATGTTAGATTTAGTGAAATAATTTTATGTATAAAATTAAATCTTTTGATCCTGGAACCGGAGCCAACGGAACACAATAAGAAGCAAGGTTGGGCGATATTTGGGGATGCCAATATATGAAGGGTGGTGAGAAATAAAATAACGTAACAAAACTGCAGGGTACCAATTTAGGTAGAGGCCAAATGAAGTTTTACCTGGTGCCGATTAATAAATAAAGAAAAACATTTTATATTTGACATCAAATCTATTGACTGTACCTTTAGGGTTGGGACTGCAAAGATATTTCAAATAGGGCAAATATTTTGAATTTGAAATGAATGTATATGTTACCGGCAATGTGCGAAATTAGTCAATTCGCGAAATGCCTAGTCAATTTGCAAAATGACTAAA